>PVKC010034763.1:0-13643 GCA_004027635.1 Crocidura indochinensis
TGTTTGTTGACATGTTATTTCAGTTTGGAGTTTTGCGATTTGTATCATCATATTTTCTTGGTTCTTATTAGTGTTCTGTTCAACTCGGTCCATGGTTTCTTTGAGTTCTTTGAGCATCTTCCATATTGTTTTTCTAAAGTCCTTATCTGAGAGATTGATTAGTTCGTTGGTAATTATCTGGTCATCAGAATTGCCTTCTTCGTTCTCTATGTCTGACGCTGGCCTGCATTGTTTCCCCATTGTCACACTAGTATTGTGTGTTTTTCTACGTGTTGCAGTGATATTCATTGGGTAGATGATGTGCGCAGCCAGACACCTCTGGTTCAGCTCTTTCCGAATGTGTCGATTAGCCTACAAGTGAGTGGAGTCCTCTGTGGATGAGGCCTCTGAGTGGATCAAATCTTGGGCCTAGGCTTACAGCAGAGAAGACAATCCAGAGAGAAATGCTGGATTTCTGTGATCCAGCACAATCCTTAGTGTGTTTTTTTCCCTTCTTGTTGCATTGATGTGCCTTCCTTAGAGAGAGTGCATGGCCGCATAGCGTAGCGAAGCCGAGCGGCCGTCCTCTTCAGTAGCCTATTATTAGCACACCCCACGAGTTCCAGATGTCAGCAGAGGACAAAGAAACACAAAGAAAAGACAAGAGTTACAGTTCTTAGCAGTCAGCCCTACTGGTCAGGCGTGGATACGGAGAAATTCCCAGCCTGACGTCTCAATCAGGGGACCTTGCTTTGCAGAGTACTTGTTATAGCCGGTTTTCAGTCTAATGAGGTATTCCTGGGTGTTTCCACCCTAGGATGGACCTCTGGGAGAGCGAGTCTTTTTGGGGCCGGTTGGCCCACTCCCAAGAGGTCCAGATGTCAGCAGAGGACAAAGAAACACAAAGAAAAGACAAGACTTGCAGTTCTTAGCAGTCAGCCCTACTGGTCAGGCGTGGATACCTTTTAATTTATTTTTATTTCAACTTTATTCTGTGTATATGTGTGGGTATCATCCCCTCCATTTAAAAAACTCTCATATGTTGAGAATAAAGAAACATAATAAGTGAACAAATGTTTAGAGGCATTAAAATTGAAGATATCTTTAGAACAGAGCTTACCTGGGGCAGGGGTGGAGGGAAATGCCTGGGCTGAACTCCTGGGATGCTGTTGGAAGGAATCACACGCTCTGGTGATGGTCATGGTGTTGTAATAATGTGTGCATAAAAAGTATAATTGAGTTTTTTTATTTTAATAAAATAAATTCTTTGATTGAATCACTATGAGATACACAGTTACAAAGTTGTTCATCATTCAGTTTTAGTCATACAATATCCAACACACATTTCCCACCACCAGTGTCCCCAGTTTCCCTTACCCCCTTCCCCTTGCCCTATACCCTATCTTTTACTATAGCAGACATTTTTCTTATTATTATTATTTCCTTTCAGACACTGTAGTTTGCAATATTATTAAAGAAAGGTTATCATCATATCACTTTATCTCCTTTCAACACCCAGTTAATTAAAACCTTTAAACCATGGCACCTCAATAAAATGGTAAAAAATAAAGTACTGAATTCTTACCAGTAATATCTTTTTTCCTATCTATAATGGTTATCGGACATAGCGTTCTTATTGAGGAAAATTTTAGTAGTTTTGTTTTCTTTCCTTTGGATTTTTATAGCATTTTCTCAATTAAATAATTTACTTTAGCCCTCAGTAAAACTTATGTATTGTGTTTTTATTCCTTGAATAATGAACTCGCAATAGACTTAGGGAAGTGTTTCTAGGGAAACCTGACAGTATTTGAAAACTACTGGCTGGGATAGACATTTATTAAATACTGTAGAACATATTCAAAGACAAATTACTGTTCAAATTGAATTGAATATGGAAGTAGTGAGTAAACTTCTGCATACTTCTATTTAATGTGCAAAACACTTTCCATCTCTGATTTCTTTTGGTTTTTGGGCCACACCTAGCGGTGCTCAGGGGTTACTCCTGGCTATCTGCTCAGATAGAGTTCCTGGCAGGCACGGGGGACCATATGGGACACTGGGATTCGAACCAACCGCCTTAGGTCCTGCATTGGCTGCTTGCAAGACAAACACCACTATGCTATCTCTCTGGCCCCCCATCTCTGATTTCTATATTGTCTTTCATCTTGGTGCTTCAAATAGCTTTCAGTGGTTTAAACTTGCATAAACCAAAAATTATAAGGCAACTATTTATCTCTGCTTCCACTTGTTTGGAGAGTGCTATTTCCTTCTTGAAGATGCCTTTAGTCTCAATGTCATATAGTGTTTTACCTACATGTTGTTCTATATATCTTATGGTTTTAGGACTGCTATTAAGATCTTTAGTCCATCGGATTTGATCTTTGTGCAAGGTGTTAGATGGGGCTCTGTAATGACTCCCATATTCTTTTATCCCAAGTATTGCTTTAGCTATTCGTGGGTGTTTATTGTTCCAAATTAATTTCAGAAGCTGGAAAACTTCTGCACTTTAAAGAAAATAGTGCCTAAGATACAAAAGCCACATACAGAATGCGAGAAACTATTCACCCAATATACATCAGAAAAGGAACTAATATAAAAATATACAAGGTGCTGACAGAACTTAATAAGAAAAAACATATAACCCCATCAAAATATGGGGAGAAGAAATGAACAGACATTTCCTTAAAGAAGAAATACAAATGGCGAAAGATACATGAAAAAATGCTCTACATCACTAATTATCAGGAAGATGCAAATCAAAACTACAATGAGGTACCATTTCACACAACAGAGACTGGCACACATAAAAAACAAGAACAATCAGTGCTGGCGGGGATGTGGAGATAAAGTCACTCTCATTCACTGCTGATTGGGATGCGGCCTAGTCCAGTCTTTATGGAAAACAATATGGAGATTCTTAAAAAAAAAAGGCAATTGAATTCCCATTTGATCCAGCTATATCACTCCTAGGGATATGCCCTCGGAATAATATAATTCAAAAATCAGTTCCTTACACCTATATTCATTTCAGCACTATTTAGATTAGCCAGACTCTGAAAACAGCTAAGATGCCCTTCAACAGATGAATGGCTAAAGAAACTGTGCTATCTATACACAATGGAATATTATGCAGCCATCAGGAAAGATGAATCATGAAATTTTCCTATACATGGATGTACATGGAATCTATTATGCTGAATGAAATAAGTCAGAGGGAGAGAGATAGACACAGAATAGTATAACTCAACTATGGGTTTTAAGAAAAATTAAAGACATTACTGTAATAAGGTTCAGAGACAATAGAGTTAAGGGCTGGGAGAGCAGCAAGGACCAGCTCACAATTTGAAGCTCACCACAAAGAGTGGTGAACGCTGTTAGGGAAGTAACTACACTTACAACTGGCATGACAATGTTAAAGAATGAGAGAGGTGAATGCTTGCCATGATACAAGCAGGGGTGGGGGAAGTAGGGGCACTGGTGGTGGGAATGTTACACTGGTGAAGGGGGTGTATTCTTTTTATGACTGAAACCTAACTATGAACATGTTTGTAACCATGGTACTTAAATAAACATTTATATTACAAAAGTTATAAGGCAAAGTGAAAACAGTACAAATCATATTTATCTAACATTCCCTAAAAGAACAACTTATTGACAAATATGTGAATCTACATTTTCTCTTTAAAGATACATGATAGTATACCTCTCTGGATGGCATTTTAAATTCTACATATTTATAGATATTTTCTGAGGTAAAAAGACCTTCAGGAATATCACTTGATTGAAAAAATACACATTTTAGACATTGGTGTATCCAATATTAGCTGAATGCCAAATTATGGTGCAATGTGACTATAAGTGCTCTGAAAGCTGTTCTTTTTGTCAATTTCATGTACTATTGTTTCTTCCAGCACCTGGGACAGTGCCCCACATGCAGAAGAAGAAAAAACACTTGTTGACAGAATGAGCTCATGAAGAAGATTAAAATGTAAGGCTTGAAGAATATGAGAACTGGTCTCTAGCAAGAAACTTGCACTTTGATGATGATGGGGATAGGGAGAGAGATAGAACAGGGGAAAGAACCCTTCATCAATAATAAAGGGATGTGGTCAACTAGGAAAAAGAGGGGATGGTAAAAGCACTAAAGTATTATACACAAAACCCTAACAGCAATAATAAGGTAAACCACAATGCTTAAAATTTATAAAGGGCTTGTCATAGAGACAGGCTGGCGGGTAGGAGGGAAACTGAGGACATTGGTGGGGGAAGTGGAACACTGGTGAAGCGATTGATGTTGGAACATTGAAAGCCCATCTCTATGACAAGCCCTTTATAAATTCTAGGCATTGTGGTTTACCTTACTATTGCTGTTGTTCATGAATAACTTTGTAAATCCTAATGATTAAATAAAAAAGCAACATACACACAAACCACATAAAAGAAAGGCTCTTCAGAATTAAATGGTTGGGATTTATTACCTATTGATGGCATTTTTCTGAACGTGTCTTTTCATAATAAGACACTGGGAATAAGATCTTAAATAAACAACTTAATAATAGCAAGTTGATGATACTTATGAGTGTTTAAAGCTTCAGGACATTATGCAGGAATGGCCAAAGCAATAAACTCTTTACCTAAAGCTTAGTGAGTTTATGACTTTTATCTCTAAGAGTATCAGAGCTTATGTGCGGCCCCTTTTTCTATCTTTCTCTTCAGTTGGGATTTCATTAGTTTAAATACCATAGAAGTTTTAAGAGAACTGTTTTACTCCTCAGCAAATGTATACACACTCACCAAAGATCTACTTACACTCACCACTTTTCATCTGATGTACTTTATGCTTTGTTTTCTACTCCCTTTCCCTCTGGTAACCACCGTTTAGTTGCATTTACTCATTATTTAAAAATCCCTATAAAGCTAATATAAGAAATATAATTATATAAAATATATTACCAACACATAGCTAACAAAATAGTCTTTAAAAACTCAAAGTATTATCTAAGAGAGGAACAAGATAATCTTGTCAATTTCTTAAAATATAGCACCGTGATTACAAATATGATTGTAGTTGGGTTTCAGTCATAAAAAGAGCACCTTCTTTCACCAGTGCAACATTCCTATAACCAATGTCTTCAATCTCCTCCTTCCCTCTACCTCCACCTGTATTTGAGGCAGGCATTCGGCTTCTGTCACTCATTGACATTGTCAACATAGTTTTCAGTGTAGTTATTTCTCTAAGTACACTCACTACTCTTAGTGGTGAGCTACATATTATGAGCCATCCCTTCCAGCCCTCATCTCTATTGTCTCTGGGCATTATTAAAATAATGTTTTTTATTTTTCTAAAAACCCATAGATGAGTGAGACTATTCTGTATCTATCTCTCTCCCTCTAACTTATTTCACTAAGCATAATAGTTTCCATGTGCATCTATGTATAGGAAATTTTTATGACTTCCTTTCTCCTGAAGGCTGCATAATATTCCATTATGTATAAGTACCAAATTTTCTTTAGTCATTCATTTACTGAATGAATGGTTGTTTCCAGAGTCTGACTATTGTAAATGCAATGAACATAGATGTGAGGAAGGGATTTTTGAATTGTATTTTGTGTTCCAAGGGTATATTCCTAGGAGTGGTATGGCAGGATCATATGGGACCTGGAGCTCCATATTTTTTTCATAAAGGCTGGACTAGACAGCATTCTCACCAGCAGTGAATGAGAATGCCTTCCTCTCCACATTCCGCCAGTACTGATTGTTCTTGTTCTTTGTGATGTGTGCCAGTCTCTGTGACATGAGATAGTACCTCATTGTAGTTTTGATTTTCATCTCCTTGATGATTAGGAATGTGGAGCATTTTTTATGTGTCTTTTGGCCTTTTGCATTTTTCTTTGACCAAGTATCTATTCATTTCTTCTCCCCATTTTTGATGGAGTTAGATGTTTATCTTGTTAAGTTCTGTCAGTACCTTGTATATATTGGATATCAGCCTCTTACCTGATAGGTGTTGGGTGAATAGTTTCTCCCATTTATGGGTGACTTTTGTATCATAGGCACTATTTCCTTTGAGGTGCAGAAGCTTCTCAGCTTAAAATAGTCCCATCTGTTTATCTCTGCTATCACTTGTTTGGAGAATGCTGTTCCCTCTTTTAAGATGCCTTTAGTTTTAATGTCATGGAGTGTTTTGCCTATATTTTCTTCTATATATCTTATAGTTTTGGGTTTGATATCAAAAGGTCTTTAATACATTTGGATTTGACCTTTGTGCATGGTATTAGATAGAGGTCTGACTGCTGTTTTGCAAATGGTTGACCAGTTGTGCCAACACCACTTGTTGAAGAGGTGTTTCCTTGCTCCATTTTTCATTTATTGCCCCTTTATAAAAAATAATTGATTGTATGTCTGGTAACATTCTCTGAATTCTCAAGTATATTCCACTGATCTGAGTGTGTGTCTTTATTCTAATATTATGCTGCTGTAATGACTATAGCTTTGTAATAAAATTTAAAGTTGGGGAAAGTGATGCCTCCTACATTTCTTTTCCCAAGAGTTGCTCTAGATATTCTTGGGTGTGTTTTGTTCAAATTAATTTCAAGAGTGTTTGATCCATTTCTTTGAAGAATGTTATGGGTATTTTAGAGGGATTGCATTAATTATGTACAATGTTTTGGGGAGTATTTACATTTTAATGATATTAATCCTACCAACCCATAAGCAGGGTATGTGTCTACATTTCCATGTGTCCTGCTTGTCAATTCTTTTTTTTCTTTTTTGGTTTTTGGGTCACACTCAGCAGCACTCAGGCTCTATGTTCAGAAATCGCTCCTGGCAGGCTCGGTGTACCATATGGGATACCGGGATTCGAACTACTGTCCTTCTGCAAGCAAGGCAAACAGCTTACCTCCATACTATCTCTCTGTTCCAGTCAATTCTTAACAACTACTATTCAATAAAGCTTTGGAACTCCTTCCCCTTCAAAGTTATGAGAGAAGAAAAAAGATATGAAAAGAAGCCAAATTAGAAAAAGAAGTAAAATTATCAGTGTATTAGGATGAATAGATAATGTACATTTAAAAAAAAGTCCTAAAATACTTTAAGGTCTTTATTCTTCTTTAAATTTTTTATATTAATAACTATTTAAACACCTTGATTACAAATTGTAGTAGGGTTTCAGTCATGTAAAGAATACCACCTTTCACTGGTGCAACATTATCACCACCAATGTCCCAAATCTCCCTCCTTCATATCCCACCCCCACCTGTACTCTAGATAGGCTTTCCACTTCCCTCATTGATTTACATTGTTATGATAGTTCTCAGTGTAGTTATTTCTTTAACTGCACTCACCATGCTTTGTGGTGAGCTTCATGTCATGAGCTGAACCTTCCAGTCCTTCTTTCTTTGTCTCTGAGTATTATTACAAAAATGTCTTTTATTTTTCTTAAAACCCACAGATGAGTGAGACTATTCTGTATCTATCTCTCTTCCTCTGACTTATTTCACTCAGCTTAATAGCAAGGTCATTTTTTTCTTAAACTGCTTCTTCTTATAAATCTTTGGCCTGATCCCAAGCCACTGACTTGTGATAAGGTGGTTTTTTCAGAGGGATATCCTTTCCATTTGCCATCTGTTGCCTTGATGATCTCGAGATAGAGCCTATTTTCTTTTTTTAAAATATCTTTAAACACCTTGATTATGAAATATGATTGTAGGTGGGTTTCAGTCATGTAAAGAACACCTCCCTTCACCAGTGCAACATTCTCATCACCAATGTCCCAAATCTCCCTCCTCCCCAACCTTGCCTGTACTCTAGACAGGCTTTCTACTTCCCTCATTTATTCACATTGTTATGATAGTTCTCAGTGTAGTTATTTCTTTAACTCAGTGGTTCTCAAATAGTGGGGCACGACCCCAGTGGGGCACTAGGCTCCATCAATAAGTGGTGTTGGCACAACTGGCTAGCCACTTGCAAAAAAGCAAACTTAGATCCCCAGCTAAAACCATGTATGAAGGTAAAATACAAATGGATTAAAGACCTTGATATCAGACCTGAAACCATAAGGTATATAGAATAACATGTAGGTAAAACACTCAATTACATTGAGACTAAAGACATCTTTAAGGAGGAAACAGCACTCTCCAAACAAGTAGAAGCAGAGATAAACAAATAGGAATATATTAAGCTGAGAAGCTTCTGCATCTCAAAGGAAATAGTGCTCAGGATACAAGAGTCATCCACCATGTGGGAGAAACTATTCACCTAATACCCATCAGATAAGAGGCTAATATTCAAAATACACAAGGCACCGACAGAATTTTACAAGGAAAAAATCTAATCCCATCAAAAAATGGGGAGAAGAAATGAACATACACTTTGTTAAAGAAGAAATACAAATGGCCAAACGACAGATAAAAAGGCTCGCCATCTCTAATCATCAGGAAGATGCAAATCAAAACATCTATGAGGTACCATCTTACACCACAGAGATTGGCCCACATCACAAAGAATGAGTAGAAGCAGTGCTGGCAGAGATGTGGAGAGAAAGGAGCTCTTATTCACTGCTGGTGGGAATGCTGCCTAGTTCAACCTTTATGGAAAGTGATAGAGCCTATTTTCAACTTAAACTTGACCTATTGCCTTCTCTTTAATTGATCATCTAGTAGTGTGGTTCTCTTGCAGTTTACCCAGTAGTTTTATTCTCAAATTTATCTCTTCTTTCTTTATGAACAAGCATTTTGTATTTTGATAATGAATATATACAATGACACTGTTAGATAGCAGGCAGAATAATTATTTTCCTCTTGGTTAAGTTTTGTGGTTAGAATAAATTCAGTTTTCTTCCACTTCACCTCTATTTCTTAAAAAAAGAATCTTCAAAGGAAATTGGCCTTCCCCAACCCTAGGTCATTTTTTATAGAATTAAAAAAATATTTTTGAAATGTCTTTTGAAAATGTGACTTATAAATTTTAAAAGAAAGGTGCAAGTCTGTTGTTTTATATTTAATTTTTCTGTTAAAGCTATCTGGGCATATAAAAGTGGCTCTATACTATTTTATGAATTGATATAGTATCTTAATCTCTACTGGGAAATAAGTATTAAAACATGATTTTCTACTGAATTTTTCTTTATTACTGTAACATATAAAAACTTCTACTTACAATATAAAAATCATAATAGTAACTCAATGACTTGAAAAAGAGATTATAATTCTTTAAGGAATTATAAGAGTAATTGCTACCTGTTCTACTTAGCCTTTGGTCTGACAGGTATATTCTCAATCTACATGCAGAACCATTAGGTAGAGTGGCAAGTAGATATAACCTCTCCAGTCAGAATTCCAATTCTGCTGTTGACAAGTTTTATTATCTTAGAATGTTAAACTAGTACCTCTTGTATCCCATATTTCTCATGTAAAGGAGATCTGCTTCATAGGATTATTTTAAAGGCTTAATGGGATAGTGTGTGCAAAATATAGGGACTTCTTGCTGGCCCTGCCAAAGTAACGCTGGGGTAAGGAGACTTCAAAGGGTCACCAATAACCAAAGATTTTCTATAGCAGTAGAGGAGCAATGGCAGAAAAAAGGGAGAAGCAAATTGATGCTTAAAAATTTTGTAGAGGCTCAAGCCAATACTCTAAGAGGTTTATAGGGGATACTTATTTAATAAAAAACAACTGATTAGAAATATAAAGTAAGGGTAGAGAAAAAACAGCAAGATTGAGAAACAGAGGTATGTACATACATAAAGCAGTCATTTAGTACTAAGCCTCTTGATTATGGGATAGAAAACATTTCTCAGAACGCTGTAGAATTTCATGATGGGAAATTCTAACTCAGTGAATCCTTTGAGTTACCTCAGAATCCATGTTGTAGGATATGGCTCCACTCAAAGTTGGTCCCCAATTGCCTCAGACAACATTCTTAAAGCTCTAGAACCTGACACTTTATCTGTCACTTGTTGTCACCATTGCCTGCCTACATTATTACTCTCCTGTGGAACAGTGCAGATCATCCTCATGCTGACTTCTAAAGCCAGTTAAATTAGAAGATCTGGAGATGGGTCTGGGGTATTGTGCTTTTCTTTCTTTTCCTTCTTTTAAGTACCACAAAGAATTGTGAACTAGGGGCTCTGAGAATCCAATGCCCAATTAATCTGACTGTTCTTCAATTTTATGTAATTAAGTTAATTCCAAATACTATGTATTTATTAGATACCTGACATTATTCTTGGTGTTAGAGATATAATGAATGAGACAGGTATATTATTATTCAGTTGGAGAGAATGAGGCATATTCATATATGCTTTAATCTGATGAGTATCACACTATGGATAATTAGCTATTGAGAAAGATTATGCTTAATTCTGCCTGGGTGTATCAGATAAAAGGGGGTAATCTTCATATAATAAATGAAAATATGCATCTAAAATGTCGGATATTAATCTAGATAGAGTTATTCTTTGAGGGTGAATAGAATTTCATGAAGAGATCAAAGCATGAAAGAGCATGAAATATTTCAATATGGTGAATAGCTCATATGACTAAAAAATAGTTTAACTGGGTGAAAAGATAGAGATGAGATAAAGCAGTGAGACCATGTAGCAAAGGATTTTGAATTGAACATTCATAAGAATTGAAGCACAGAGCTCTATTTCAAAGGTACAAAAGTAATAAAAGTCTTTATTTCTCCAACTCGTTATATGGATGAGTCAACTATGAAGCTGTAGAGAAGCAGAGCTCTGATTTCAGAGAACAATATTAATCCAACACTCCTCGACATGCAATGGAAGTGTGTGAAAATAAGTTTAAAAATTAAATTAAGAGGATATAAAGAGAGGATTGTATAACATATTTCAAAGTGTAGGTGTTAGGCTATCACTAACAAGAAACTAGGATGATTTGAATGTGAGGGTTTGCATAGCTCATATCCAATTAATCAGAGATATCAGTACTATAGTCATTAAATTTGATTTGAAAAGGTGATACAAGTGATAGGAGATAAAAAAAGATCAGTAAGAACCAGTAGAGTAGCCTACTTGAGACAGGTTCTGATCTGGAGTGGTAAACTTTTGTCATTCAGGGGCACATTTTATGAGATTTGGGAGGAAAGTGAAGGACTATTTTTCCCCTTTGTTTGGTTTTGGAAGGGAAAAGAATGAAACCTGAACTTGAGAATATTTTCTGGATCATACAGGGGGAAGCAACAGTTGATATACAACTGTTACACCGGTCAAATATATGAAATATCCACCAGTTACATAGATTAATACAGAGCACTAAAGTTTGTCTTATGCTAGCAGTGTAGGAGAAGATGAAGTCAACATACAGCATAAATAAATTCTTGGGAGCTGAGGAAATAAAAATTAACACAAGAAAGTAAAGAAAGGAAAAGGAGAAAGACTAGAAGAAGACAAGAGAAATCAGATGGGAGGAATATTTCTAAGGTTTAGATTCTAGATGTTGAGGAGAACGTTTTGAGCAGTCAAAGTGCCAAGTATAGCAAGAAATTAAAGACAAAAAGAAAAAAAGAAACAAAGTCAAAAAGATAACATGGAGGTAGGGTGTTTGCCTTGCATGCAGGACAGTGATTTGAATCCTGGCATCCCATATGATCCCCTGAGCCTGCCAGGAGTGATTTCTGAGCACTGGTGCTCAGCAACTATGCAACAAAAAGTGCATCCCATATGATCCCCAGAGCCTGCCAGGAGTGATTTCTGAGCACTGGTACTCAGTTACTATGCAACAAAGTATGGATGGAGGTTACCCCAAGCGACAGAAACTGCTTTTGCTTTATGGCTACTATCTAAAATGCTTATTAAAAATAGATGTGGGACCAGAGCGATAGCACAGTGGTAGGGCATTTGCCATACATGTGGCTGACCTGGGACGGACCTTGGTTTGATCCTCAGTGTCCCGTATGATCCCCTGAGTCAGGAATGATTTCTGAGAGTATTGCCAGCAGTAACTCCTGAGCTCCTGAACGTCACTGCGTGTGGTCCTGAAACAAAAACCGAAAAAAAAAAAAAGATGAAGTAGAGGTGGGTATTTTGCTGATTTTCAAATAATGAAGGGAAAATTAATTTAATGGGAATGAGACTATATTTTTCTTGTTGAGAAATGAGCATTCTACTGCACAAAAGGGCTTTCTTCCCTCCCTCATCTGCAAATAAATGATATATTCTGTACTGAACAGTGGATGATGAAATAGCACATCCATCATTAATTTCCTATGTCATCATAAGTATGTTCCTTTTGACCTTTACAAGTTAAATTCAATTTTCTCAGTAAGGGCATTAAAGTTCTGAGGCAAGAATTGAGGCTGAGTTCAGAAAGATTTTATAAGTTGGAAGTGGGTCAGAAGACATTAACTAGTCATTTTTCAAAATGCACCTAATATATCATGACTTTTCCCTAACATTTTCATATTCTGTCCCACTAACAAATTCCATATTTTAACTGATCAATTGTTATATTAATTTGAAAGTAGCCAAATCTCTTTTGACCATCCTAAGAAAAAAACTAATAAATTCTTTGAAAAATTATCACCTGAAATGATTTACTGTTACTTTTAAAATCACCATCTCTTTCCAATAACTACACACTTAAATAGAATTTTTAAATACAAATTAGCTTGCATCCTAATAATTTTTGATTTAATATTAATGTTCAGTAGGATGAGATCTAGATGAGAGTTTTATGAAGGTTATTATTAAATTATGTGGAATTTTTATTGATTAAAATAAAAAGAAATTCAAGTTTTGAATATTATAAATCCATAAATGCTATGTACTATAGAAAATAGGGTATGCGAGTGATGATTAGTGATCTTAGTGTCTGTCACTGGGATCTCTGGAGTAAGCTCAGAGAGGAGAATTTGTGTCCAAGTGACTTATTAATGTGGACTACTAGAGACATTGGTAAGGGAACAGAAGTGGAGACGGTAAGAATACTGAAATGATAACCTAGAATAGCTAAAGCACTACTAGGGAAAAGGAAAATGGGAGGCATTATGTTCCCCAACTTTAAACTGTACTACAAAGCAATAGTTATCAAAACAGCATGGTATTGGAATAAAGACAGACCTTCAGATCAGTGGAATAGGCTTGAATTCACAGACATTGTTCCCCAGACATACAAGTACCTAATATTTGACAAAGGAGCAAGAAATCCTAAGTGGAGCAGGGAAAACCTCTTCAACAAGTGGTGCTGGCAGAACTGGTTTGCCACTTGCAAAAAAGCGAACATAGACCCCCAGTTAACATCATGCACGGAGGTAAAATCCAAATGGATTAAAAACCTCGATATCCGACCTGATACTATAAGGTATATAGAACAACATGTCGGTAAAACACTCCATGATATTGAGACAAAAGGCATCTTCAAGGAGGAAACTACACTTTCCAAACAAGTGAAAGCAGAGATCAACAGATGGGAATACATTAAACTCAGAAGCTTCTGCACCTCAAAAGAAATAGTGCCCAGGATACACGAGTCACCCACCGAGTGGGAGAAACTATTCACCCAACACCCATCAGATAAGGGGCTAATATCCAAAATATACAGAGCACTGACAGAACTTTACAAAAAAAAAACATCTAATACCATCAAAAAATGGGGAGAAGAAATGAACAGACACTTTGACAAAAAAGAAATACAAATGGCCA
>PVKC010034764.1:0-13435 GCA_004027635.1 Crocidura indochinensis
GTGAAAATTTCAGTTAATTTTTTTTGTTTGTTTTCTTTTTCCTTTTTCTTTTTCTTTTCTTTCTTTTTTTCTTTTTCTTTTTCTTTTTTTTTTTTTTGAGAAGAAGGGTTGTGGGCCATAATAGCAGTGCCCAAGGAGTACTCCTGGCTCTATGCTTAATATGTGTGGTGTTTAAGGGACCATCTCTGTTGCTGCGTATTTAAAACTTGGGTCAAATACAGGGAAGCATTACACCTCCCGAACTATCTTTCCAGCCCTGTAATGCTTCAAACTGCTACCCTACTCTTCCTTGTTCTTTTTACTATCCTGTTTATTATTTCTTTTCTTTTTCTTTTTCTTTTTTTTTGTTGGGGGGGGGGTCACACCTGGCAGTGCTCAGGGATTACTCCTGGCTCTGCACTCAGAAATCACTCCTGGCTCGGGGGACCATATGGGATGCCAGGGGTCAACCTGCAACTGTCCTGGGTCTGCCAGGTGCAAGGCAGACACTCTACCACAGTGCTACCACTCCGGCCCCTGCCTATTATTTCTTTCTTTCTTTCTTTTTTTTTTTTTTTTTTTTTTGAGGTCACACTCGGCAGTGCTCAGGGGTTACTCCTGGCTCTATGCTCAGAAATCACTCCTGGCAGGCTCAGGGGACCATAGGGATGCCGGGATTCGTACCACTGTCCATCTGATGCAAGGCATTTAAATGCCTTACCTCCATGCCATCTCTCTCCTGTCTATCATTTTTAATAATAGTTAAAAAGAAATAGTACACAAGTTCATTCGACTGTTAGTCCTCCATACTCTTATAAAAGTACTTTTCTGAAAAATTTTAGTGATGGCCTAACGATCAACCTCATAGATTTACTTATTCTCCAGCTTCCTTCATTGCTCTGCTGTCTTTTATACAAATATGAATATTCCCTACTTGAAAAAGGGGGAAGACTTGTTGAATACAATTTTCGCCACATAAAAGTTGTCTTCAACATGAAAGTTATCTTTAGCCTTGTTTGAAAGTGCACATTTGTTGGATGGCATTTGCAAATTATCTGCTCCCACTACTCTACCAGTTGCAATATGAAAATACTTCCATATGTTCAAAGCTCGTGTACTTACTTTTCTGAATGAGTGAAAAAGAAGAAGAAAGTAGGACTGACTGCCTTATAAACATGGAGCTGCAGTGTGGGCAGCTCTGGCAATGGCCTTTCTTTACCATCCATTGTAAAACTCTCTGCAGCCTTGAGGCTCACTTCTCTGTAGGATAAATGTGCAGAGCTGTTTTTTTTTTTTGGTTGTTGTTGTTTTGTTTTTTTACTTACAACAACAAACGGTTACAAATGCAATTGTGATAATAATATGTGATTTAAATTTTTTTAAATATATTTTAAAATACGATATTAAGTTACTTTCTAACAAATTTGAATGCTCTTTATTTTTAAACTTCTTTAATAAAGACACTTGTTTACAAAGTTATTCTGAGCTTGGGGCTGGAGTGGTGGAGCAAGTGGTAAGGCATCTGCCTTGCACATGCTAGCCTAAGGCGGACCAAGGTTCGATCCCCCAGCATCCTATATGGTTTCCCAAGCCAGGAGTGATTTCTAAGTGCATAGCCAGGAGTAACTTGTGAGCATTTAGATTCACTGCTTTTATTGCTATTGACTCTGTAATTGGATAAAGAGCTGTATTACCCTCTCTGTACCAGCCATGTACCCAATGCCCTTTACCCCTGCCCCAATTTACTTCCTTACTATTCTTCTACACCCTCAATTTCTTTCTCTTTATTCATATTCTGGGGTCAAAAGTTATCAAATTACCTCATTTCAGATATATAGAATAATATATATAGAATATATATTATTCTATATATAGAATAACTTCAGTTATTATAACTTCAGTTGACTTGATATATATTCTATATATCACTGATAAGTGACATCATATTTGCCCTTCTCTATCTGACTGACTTCAGTTAACATAATATCTTCTAATGCCATACAAGTTACAGGAAATTATATGATTTTGTTGTTCCTTGCAGTTACATAGTATTCTGTGTATTCCACTCATGAGTCATTGGACATCTAAGTTGATTCCATATATTAACTACTGTATTAAGTGCTGCAATGAATAATGGTGCTCACATGTCTTTTAAAATGAGTAAAAGACATTTTCTTTCTAATAAAAAATAATAAAAATACTTTGTATCCTAAGGGTCGATACCCAAAAGTGGAATTGCTGGGTAATATGGCTGCTCAATTCTTTATTCAGAAATCTCTGTCCTACATTGCATAGGGGTTGAACCAGACAACATTCCTATCAACAGTGGATTCCCACCTCCCTTTTATTTTTTTACCACATTCCTATCATCACCAATTATTCCCACTATTTATTATATTTTTCATGTGCCATTGTCACTGGTGTGAGATGCTATTTTATTATTTTGAATTGGACTTCCCTAATAAAAGGGGTGCTGAGCACTTTTTCATGTTTCTCTTGGTTCTCTGTCTTCAAAGAAGTGCCTATTCATTTCCTCTCCTCATTTTTTGATAGGGTTTTTGCATTTTTGTTGGTATTCATATTTTATATATCCTTGATATCAACCATTTTTGATTTGAATGTTTTAATAATTAAATATGCTTACTTTCAGATTCTTTGTGTATCTCATAGCATTTGTTTCAATAGCTGTTAATCTGCTCTGGGACTCCAATATCTTTTGTCTAGCTTGTGGCAATAATTTTTTTCTTTGATCTTTATAACATTAGTCATTTTTCCTTTAAACCTATTCTCTTTAGTGTTACTGGATAATCTTAAGGAACATTCTATCCTATAAATCAGCTGATCTGATTTATTATAATATCACCAATATTTCTTTCAAAACATGACTTGTAATTTCTCATTGGAAGCATTCTTCGTTTTCCATAGTGCTTTCAACCAAGCTCTTTTCTGTTTTATTTATATTGATTTATTGAAGATTAAAAAGTTGCTTTGTATGCATTATTATTTTTTATTCTCAAATGAGTATTAATGTGTTTGAAATACTATCTTTTGTTAAGGATTTAATTTAGTCATTAGAAGTTGCAGCAACTTCTGAAGAATAATTTAAGAATAACTGAACTAATTCTGTATAACACTGACAGGTATTAGCTATTGTAAGCATTTTTGGTTTATAAACACCTTATTTCAACTTCCTTTGTAAAAATTGTTCTTTTATTTTCAAAACCTTTCACAATCCAGATGATCTAAAAGAACAGTATTGCAAAATATTGATGTACTGATATGGTTTATAGCAAAAAGTTAGAGGACCATGGATCTCTGTTATATATAAACTATATCTCAAGTTGTGAGTTTGGTGTATCCAATTATAAAATTTTTCAATAAAAATTATTAAAAATTAAAAAAAACCAAAAAAACAAACAAAAATTATTAAAAATTATAATGCGAGTATTTTTTTCTTCAAGACTTTTTTTTTTGGGTTTTGGACCACACCCATTGACACTCAGGGGTTACTCCTGCCTTTGCACTCAAAAATTGCTCCTGGCTTGAAGGACCATATGGGACACTAGGGTTTGAACCACTATCTGTCCTAGATCGGCTACATGCAAAGCAAACACCCTACCGCTGTGCTATTGCTCCAGCTCCTCTTCAAGACTATTAATACTGTGGTATATAGTTTTGCCATACTGTATCTATCCAGAGTGCCAGTATCTCTCTACCATGTCCTTTGATTCCTCTTGTTATTTCCCCTGGCAGTCCCTCCCACACACACCCCCCAGCCCTAGGTAACCTCAATTTACTTCTTTTATTTTTATTAGGTAGTATCTATCTACTTGCTTCATTTAAAAGACATTTTATATAAGTATGTGTATCCTTCTGACTTAATTTCTTAACATGATCCTCTAAGGATGTCCATTTTGTAGTAGAATCTAAGATTTCATTGTATTTTGTAGCGAACTAGAATTCCATTATATCTTTGAGGTGGGGAGTAATGGGGAGCTTGGAATTCAACTTGTGGTTCTTAGGGCTTCTTCCTGGCTCTGTGTTCTGACACCACTCCTGATGGGCTTGAGGAACTCATATAAACTTGGGATCAAACCCAGGTTGACCGCAAGAGCTACACCCAATGCGCTATCTCCTCAGACCCTCTACTATAAGTTCTTTATCCATTCATCCATCTTTGGGAACTTGAGTTGTTTCCAGATCTTGACTATTACAAATATCCCTGCAGTCAATGAACATGAGTATAAATAAATACTTTATATTTATAACTTTGTGTTCTTGGGATAGATTTAAGGAGTAGAATTGCTAATTCAAGTAGATTAAGTTTTAAACTCTTGAAAAAAAATATCTCTCTCTATTGTTTTCTGTAGAGACTAAACCAGGTAGGTAATAGTTCTATAAACAGTGAATGAGAATTCACTTTTCATCTTATCTCTACTAGCACTGGTGAACTTTTTTTTTTTGTATAGTTCATCATCAATGGTGGGAGGTAAGACCTTCAATCTTAATTTGCACTTTTCTGATAAACACTTCTTCCTAAGCCTATCAGCCATATCTATATATCCATATCTTCTTTGGGAATGATTTATTTACTCCTCTATTTTTGATGGGATTGTTTTTGTATTGCTGTTTTGTAAATATTTTGGATATCAGTCCTTTGCCAGATGTATGATGTGCAAATAAAGCGAAGACCTATTCTCTCATTTTAATTTTCTAGAGTATTTTAATAACTTTATTTTGAATTCATGACATTGAGTACAAGTGATAGAATGATTCATTTGGGTTTGTATAACAGTTTCCAGTATGTTCTTTTAAATGGTTCTTAATAAAGAAAAAATAATTTTATGCTTTTAATGGATTTTTTTTTGTAGTTTAATTTTGTGTTTGTATACATGTGTTGTGGATACTCACGTGCGTGTCCTCATTTCCAAACAAGTTGTAAAGTGCCTTGAATACAGAAATGTTTCACCTTGTACATTTTTAATTCTCATGCTTTCAAGTTCCCAAAATGATACCAGGCTGTAAAATCACCCCACACGCTATATCTCCAACCCCAGGTGAATGAGTCTGTGTCATTCATGAAATAATCCAAACTAGGCTGAAGGGGAAGCACATAGTCTGGAAGTCTTATGCCTCATCTATCCACCAAACTGCCTTCTAGAACTGCCCTTTTTTTACTGAGTATAGACAGAGGCCACTGTGGGTGGGGTAGTAAGGACAGATAGCTCAAGCTATCCTGAGCAAGTCCCACTCAGGTTTACTAGTAAGACAGTCTGTTTTGGAGTAAATCCAAGTTGTAAACAAACATAGAAAGGAAGCAGGGATGATCTTTATTTTAGGTAAAATAAAGTGTAACCTAACACTACACCTATAATGAAAATTAAATATATGTCTACGTCAGAAGTACTTACATATTCTTTAGGCTATAGGCAATGCAAAACTTGCAGAGAAGGGCATCTCAGATTCGATCTTAGGAGTTAAGAATGTTAAAGAATGCCATGCTAATAATAGAAGCAGTATGCTTTATTGTAGAGTTATCGGACATTGTCTACATAAAATGCATTATAATATAAGTATGCAAAGAACACCGACTCTTCTACTAATGGACATATTTCTTTGCACGATTCCTGTCTGAAAATCCTTGGCAATAATGGTGGATCTCTTTCCCAACATTTGTGTCTGAATTGACATTTCAGTTGGCAGTGAAATTAGCCTGAAAAACCTTAGACTTTTTAAAAAAATGTTTCTTTAAATTGGAAACATCCGTGATTGTCAAGAGAAATTATTCTATTATCCTTTATTATTCTTCCATGATGAAATAAGCAAAATTGTAAGAAGTAATTCATCCAACATTTTAAGAGCACGAACAACTTACTTTGGAAGACAGCATGCATTTCAGCCTTTTTGAGACTGGTTTCTTATCTAGTCATTCACATATTTGTAAGGTTCCATAGCAAGCTTGAGTATTTTTTTTTTTTTAGTTGGAATGGTTTGCAATTTTCAAATCAGTAGTTTCTCGGTCACTCTTATCAAGTTGTTTTCTTTCTCTGTTTTTGGATGAAGGCTCTTCAGTATGTAGGCTTCCGTTAGGTTGACTTCCATAGCTATCATCTGGGACAGTTGAATATCTATCTCCGAAGGCCCAAACTCTCCATTTATCTGAATTTACTGAATCACTCCTCATTACTCAGCACATACTTTAGTGGACATATTCTTAGGAGTAACGGCTGACATTCTCCATATTGTGGTTTGTCTGTGTATGTGCGCCTGTGGATAACTTGGCAATCATTTCCTCAGAGAAATAACAGTTAGTGCGGTTCAGCCAAAGTTAAGAGGAGTGAAATAATTTAGGTGGGAGTTTTTTTGTTTGTTTTTTGTATAATGCTGAGTGATACTATTCTTTTTTAATTTTTTCTTATTTAATTGTTGAGGTAGTAAGAAGTGCTTCAAAACCATAGTAGGTAGGAATTCCAAACAAAAACAGCAGAAAGAAAATCCAACAACCAGTACACAGGAAATACCAGGTAATTCAGATGAGACACTTTCGTGCCACAGTGTGAAGACAAGAACTTTTCCTGTAACGCAAAAATGCTTAGATATGAATCTGATTTAGAGAATGAAAAACATGTCTATTTTTTCCCCAGAATTTAAACTTAATAGAAAACTGTTGTTGTATTGGCCTTTTCATAGACATGACTTGGGAATATTTCATGTTTGTCAACTTTTTAAAAAACAGGTGGTTTTTTTTTTGTGTGTGTGTGTGTATTTTTTTTAAATACACATTTCTACTGCAGGCAGAGGCACTGTAATTCACTATATCATGTGATTTAAAGGCATCTTCAAGGAACAGGCCATTGAAAATGATGGCCCCTGAAGTCTAAAAAAGAACTTTGATCTTCTGTTTTGACACGTTGAGTTGAGTTTATCTTTAATTATATGTGATGACATTTGATTACTATATACTTAGACTATTATAATGCGGTTTGTGAAGTGTAGTTTGTAGTGTATAATAACTTCAGCACCTGTTTATGTTTTTTTTTTTTTTAGTTATGAGGTTGCAAAGATATTGTAGTAAACTATTTGCTTTCTGAATTAACAGATACTTAAAGTGAAAACTGTTTGGCTGTCAGATGAAATAATATTTCTACATAGTAGGAATTAATGGATTCAATTTCTTATTTTACAAAGGTAGCAGAATTATGTCTGGTTTCTATTTCCAAATATACCAGTAATTGGCTGCTTGACTTTAGGAAAAACTACTTACATGCTGAACCTTTGAAAAACAAGAGCCTGAGACCAGATGATACTCTGGGGTTTGGCTCTGATATTTTCTGACTCATTTATCTGTGATATTCATTATAGAAAAAAATACTACATACATTTGAAATCTCTGGTATGTTTGCTAAAGGAAAGATACTTATACACTTTGCATAGTTAATGATTTTTAAACTTGATAAACTTTTACAGCAGGGCTGGAGAGCTGGTACAAAAAGAAGGACAAAAGGCAGGGTGTTTGCCTTGTGTTTACAGACATTTAATCCCCAGCATCCGGGTATTGTCCCCCAACCTACCAGAAGTGATTCCCGAATGCAGAGCCATGAGTAAGCCTTGAGCAGCCTAGGGTGTGGCCTAAACACACATACATACACAGAAATGACAATGTCTTCTTTCTTGGGAGGGACAGGTGGTTGATAGACAACATCATTAATAATGCCAGAACTGTAGAGAACTTTCATTGAGAATTTCCTGTATTATGCCATCACCTTAGTCTTGAACATATGATGTTTTTCTTTGAAACTGTGTTCTTTGCTTGCAGTTACATGCCGAGTCCTGGATTTTTCCCAGTTTAGGCAGTGATACTTCCCACCTTTGAAATGTCCTCAAGAATTTGAACCTGGTTCAAGTTCTCCAGAGGAAATTGCAAAACGATTGTTTTTTTTTTTTTTTCAAATGGTAGCCAGCTATAGTGATTTTATTTATTAGCATTTTTAAAATTATCATTTTGCTAGTGTTCTTAAGGGGCACAGTTAAGAAAAACAAAAGAAAACATCACTACAAAAATCACATCTTTCAAGTCCAGTGGCTGTTTAGACTAGAGAATACCAGGAAGAAGGACAAAATTTCACACATATTTTCCTTAGTTTTTCTTATATTGTCATAGTAGCAGTTTTCTGCTTGCTAGGAGACGTCCTCTAATTATAAGAAACCTGTTTCTGTCTGGTTAGAAACGTCTAAATAGTGCTGGATCTTTGGTAGAAATTCGATAAATATTTTAAAAACACTTCCAAACATAAACATTAATGATTAAAATATTACTTTTTTGGACCACTCCTAGTGATGCTTGGTGTACAATGTCAGTAGTTTAATGCTAGGACCTAAGGAAGAGTTTCTGTTTGCGGTCCAATGAGGCCTGGGGCTTTCACTGCTACATCTAGCAACGTTTGGAGAGCTAGGTGGTGCTGGGGATCAAACTGGGATCCTATGTATGTGAGACCTCTCTAGCCCTAAATCTAAAAGATTTGTAGACTGAATTGATGTTTTATATATTTATAGGTTGAATTAGGTATTGATGCTAAGTATCAAATGATAGTTACATTTAGTAGGAAAATGAATGCAATTCATTTTTCTTTAAATTTTTTTTTCTGTATTTAGAGGCTGAGGCGATAATACAGTGGGTAGCATGCTTGCCTTGCATGTGACCTACCAGGGTTTGATCCCTGGAATCCCATATGGCCCTCTGAGCACTACCAGGAGTGATTCTGGAGTGCAGAGCCAAGAGTAACCCCTGAACACTGATGGGTGTAGGCCCAAAAACAGACAAATTTTCTTTTTCCTGTTTTAGGTCTATGCTTGTTGGCACTTAGAGGCTACTCCCAGCTTCATGCTCAGGGCTCATTCCCAGTAATACTTGGAACCAGTACCATGACTTACAGCTGGGTCTTCTGCATGTGAAGCATGTGTTCAGCCTTTTTACCTCTTTATCTAGGCCACATTGCTTTATTACTTAAAATTCTGCTCTGCCATATGTAATTCTTTCATGTGATTACTTATTTCTTAAGATTTACACATTACTTGAGTTATTTTTAAATTTTAAAAATTATATTATATTTGATCTTTAAGTATTTGGAATTTTTTGGGGCCGGGCGGTGGCGCTGCAGGTAAGGTGCTGCCTTATCGCGCTAGCCTTGGACGGACCACGGTTCGATCCCCCAGTTCCCATATGGTCCCCCGTGCCTGCCTGGAGCGACTTCTGAGTGCATAGCCAGGAGTAACCCCTGAGTGTCACTGGGTGTGGCCCAAAAACCAAAAAAAAAAAGTATTTGGAATTTTTAAAGTCTATGTATATTGTCATTTATAATAAATAGATGACAGAGTATGAAAAGTAGAATCAGAAAAATATGATCATATAGCAGATTCTTTTTGGCTTTTGGGCCACACCTCATGATGTTCAGGAGTTACTGCTAGTTTTGCGCTCAGAAATCAATCCTCGCTCAGGGGACCATGTGGGATAACAGGATTCGAACCACTATCCATCCTGGATCAGCTGTGTGCAAGGCAAATGCCTTACTGCTGTGCTATCACTCTGGCGGCATATGGCAGATTCTTAAGTTAGTCTCATCCTTGCGCACTAATTATTGCTGTATAGTGAGTCAAAAGTTAAAAAAGGGGGGGGCAAAGTGGTGGTGCAAGTGGTAAGGTGTTTGCCTTGCCTGCACTAGTCTACGGCAGACCGCTGTTTGATCCCCCAGTGTCCTATAATTTCTCCCAAACCAGGAGCGATTTCTGAGCGCATAGCCAGGAGTAACCACTGAGCGTCACCAGGTGCGTTCCAAAAACGAAAACAAACAAACAAAAAGTTTAAAAAATATTTTAGCCTTTTTTAAAAGAGTGATTGGAAAGGTAAAGTCTTACTATGAATATAAACCATTTCAGGGTAATTAACTTATTCCATAAACTAATGGAAAAGAAAAATAAGGCAGCTATATCAAAATAGGCTATTAATTATTATATTACTATTATATTCATTATTCTATTCAATCATTTTGCCACTTTTTGTTGGCATAAATTGTGGATAAAGCATTTGGGAACAGGGACTGAATGGGTACTTACATCTGGAAAACCTATTATCGGTGTAATCTTTCTTCTGCCTCTATTAGTAGCCTGATGCATTAAGATGGAGCTCAAACTGTAGGATGAGGAGGAAAAAGAAAATGCTGGAATACTACTGACTGGAATCTGTTTTCAGCTTTTTGTTATATAATATAAACAAAGAATCTAAAGAAGCACGACTGGTCTGTTAATCAAAGCTGTAGCTAATACACAAGTGGGAATAATAACAGAGAAGAGTATGTTAAAGAGACAGCCAAATGATGTAAACATTAAGTGATGATTTGACTACCAAGAAGATAATTTTTTTCTGAAAATAAATTTATAATGCAGTATATTTACAGGATAGGGCTTGCAGATGGCATGACTGAAGTGTATGAATAGGAAAGAGTCTTTCTGCCTTTAAGTTAACCTAAACTCCGCATAAACAGGTTTTTTTGTTTTGTTTTGTTTTGTTTTGTTTATATTTTGGGCCACACTGTGCGGCACTCAGGTGTTATTTCTGGCTCAGTCCTCAAAAATCGCTCCTAGCAGGCTTGGGGGCCATATGGGAGGCTGGGGGTTGAACCTGGGTCTGTCCCGGGTCATCTGTGTGCTAGGCAAACACCATACTGCTATACTATCTGTCCAGCCCAACAAGTATACTACATGGGCCAGGAATTGAACACAGGCCTAACACATAACAGACAAGAATTCTACCACTGAACCACCCTTGCACTCAGCATGAACAATTTTAATTTAATTTCTTTATAAAAATTTCAGGCTTTATAAGGGAATGTCTTGGATGGGATTAGATATGGTCATACATTATGTATATTAGACTATCTTCTACTAGGTTATTTTATGAATGACAAATTAGAGCCACAGTTATCTAGAAGAATAAAGGGATTTTTCATGTAACTAACCAAAAAGATAAACCGCAAGGTTCTATAGTATCTATCACATAGTACTTCATGGACAGTAGAGAGGTAAAAATAATACTGAGGTAACAGAAAGCAAGATGACAATCGATAATTAGATGTTATCTGAAGATAGATTTTGGTTCCATAGAAAGAAGAGTTTTCTGATCCTCAGAGGACTTCCTCTGTTTACTCTCTGCAAAGAAAAGGGATTTCATTGAGAACAAAGTGATAACATTTTTAAGGTGCTGTCAACTTACCTTCCAGGACTATATATTAAAAGGAATTTATCAGATAGTGAATAAAGCTGGTTGATTTCTAAAATGCAATTTGATTACTTTTGTTGTATTGCTTTTGTTCTATTTTTTCCCCAATTAATCCTACATGTCCTTTGGCTAAGAAGTTGAGAATGTCTTTGACTAAAACTTGAGAATCATTTGCCTGTGTTATGACCAAAACATGCCTTTGATTTTGTAAAAAATCTAAGGAGCTTTAGTCTTATATACTCACTCTTAAAAATATCTGTTGAAATCAGAACACAGGACTTGACATAGAAGCTTACAAAGAAAAATAATATTTCTAGGAACTATTATTTTATTGACACGTTGACTAGTACCAAAGAAAAGATGTGGTTTATTTTGCAAGATAGTACCATGCAAAAAATATACATAGATACATCAGGAAATCATTGGTTAGTTTATTGGTTTGGTCATTCACTACTTTTTCACTCATGTATGGATATTTTATTTGTTTGTTTGTTTGTTTTGGGGTCATACTTGGCAGTGCTTTGTTAGAAGACACCCCCCTATTACCCAAAACAAAGACGTCCCCCAACTTTCTCTTTGCTTTTCACCTATCCCTTTGATATATAAAAATCCACCTGAATCTTACTAGATCTTCTGTCTCCTTGTTTAGTAAAGAAAGGTCATCTGACTTGGGCTACTGACTCCATGTTTTTCTCCTGACTGGCTTGGTTTATTAATTCTTTGTAGCTACCCTGCTTCAGACTCATTTTACCTGGGGTTGGAAATATGGTCTGTGGGATGATTTTAGAGTGCTAGAAGTTGTTCCTGACTCTGCATTTAGAGATTGTTCCTGGCAGGCTCGGCAGACTATATTGAATGCTGGGGATTGAATCCTGGTCAGCTATATGCAAGGCAAATGCCCTACCTGCTCTCCTATCACTATATATAGCCCCCTCATATACCAATAATTTTGTCTGTATACCCTGCAAAGTACTAGGAACTTGATATATACTATAATTCTCTATAAAATATATACTATAATTCTCTATAAAAATCTGTTAATAGTCTGTATATATGACTTGCCAAGAAATACATTAGTTAAAATAAACAAATATATCTCCTTTTAAAATAATATACTCTATAAAGGAGGGTCAAACAAATCTTGGAATATTTTAGCTAGCACTCAAAAAAACATACCATGTGCACATTATCAATATTAATGTTGCTTTTAGATTGAGTTCTGAGGCATAACTTGTTGGGTTCTCTTCATTATTGTCACTTTTATTATTTTTTCTCTTTGGATTATTAATTTCTGTGTTGCTCTGTTGACAGTAAAACAATACTATATAAGGGGTTTAAAAATATTAACTACTGTTCTGGAGAAAAAATATTCTTTCTCACTCTCCGGTAACTATGGTGTTGCACTTCTAATTTCACTGCTATGTATTATTACTAGGTAGACAAGAATGATCTTGAAAAAAAAAATAAATCTTTTGAAATGTTAAGCCAACAAAGACATTGCCTGCAGGATAGGTTAATAGTTAAACATATTCACTGGTTATGCTGCCAAGTTTTATCTTTAATTTATTTTAATATAAGATGGCGATTTCTGTCTTTCATCTTAAAAGTACACCTATTAACATTAACTTGTAAGTCATTATCACACCCAGGTAGGTTGATTAGTACTGTCTAGTGTTACAATTAGAAATATAAAATGAAAAGGCAATGTTCTTCTGTGAGTTTCTTCACACGCAAGTTAGGGAGGTGTCCCCACCAGTTGAAACGCAAGTCATCTACAGATATCTAAGACTATTGCTATTGCAAAGTTGACTTTATCATAGGTTTTGCAGAATGATTTGGCAATCCCCATGATACTTCCATGACCAACTTGAGGCTTTCTCCTGAATTGTTCATAATCAGCTCAAAGCAAGAGTGGAATATGGAAGGATCACAAACCTTTGGCTGTTAGTTACAAAGCTGATAATGCCAGATAGTGAAGGAGGGCGTGGTGAGGAATGAAGAGGTGGGCAAGAGGTGTTGTAAGGACGTTGAGAATTAGCACTTTATGGTGGTGTGGTACAGTAAATGTACATCAAAACCATAAATATTAATACTATCAAAAACATGTTGCCTAAACTACAGTTTAAAAAAAGATTTCAGGGAAATGGGAAAGATATTTGTGTTCATAGCATCATTATTTATATC
>PVKC010034765.1:0-13641 GCA_004027635.1 Crocidura indochinensis
CCACAATACCACTTGATAAAGAGTATTTTTTCTTACTGAATTTTATCTGTTTTCCTTTATTAAAAATTAACTGTACATATATTTGGTATGTGTTTCTGGACTATCATTTCTATTCCATCATGTTGACAGTCTGCCCTGATTCCACTACCACACTGTTTTGATTATGAGACTTATAGAACAATTTACAGAAAACAGAGAAACAGAAGCTTCCTATCTTCTTTTATTTCCCCTAGGATTGCTGTTCAATAGATTTTATTAGTCCATACAAACTTTGACTGTTTTCTATGTCTTGAAAGTTAGCTTTCATACTGTTCTGCTTGTTAGGGAAGGATAGTATTTACTTATTTCTAAGTATTTTATACATTTTATTCATTACATGCTAACATTTGTTTGAATTAGACCCTCTCAAAGTAACATCATCTTTAGAAAGATCCCCCAACCCAGAGAGTAAAAAATGAAAAGTGAAATGAGAACTAAGTTGCAGGTCTCTAAATTTATATATTTTGTGCATAGATATGTATACAGCTTAAATCTGGTAATATGTGTTTTTAGTAAAATAAAAAATATAAAATAAAATAAAAATGAAAGAAGTAGGAGAATATGAAAACCGTGGTGATTAACTGGAGAGAGATGTTTGGCTAAAAACTCTGGGCCAGAGCCAGGTAAGAGGAGGAGGAGGAAGATATTATTCTGAAGCTGCTATTCACTCATTACTTGTTCCTATTTTCACCACTGTCAGTCTTTTCCAAAACCACAATGACCTATAAATCCTGTCTATTTTACAGGTTGATTTTTAATATAGATTGAATCTATAATACTTCAGCAAAATAATCTGAGATTGCAAAATTGCAGAAGATAGCTAGCTACTAATGACATCCAACTTCTTCAAGGTTGAGAAGAATCCAGGTATGGTTCAGTTCTGTGAATTATGATAGTTAAATACTTGCAACCACATGCATGGTTTTCCTCATTTCCTAGTCTCAAGTCGAAACAAACTAATTTAAACAAACACTCACTGAGCAATTTTTTTCTGTCTGGCACCATACTAAATACAAAGGATTGAACGGTTACTCAGTTCACCTGCCCTTGAGGCACTCAATGTTAACGGAAAAACTTTCTTCAAATTATAGATATTAAAATATTGCAATGGAAAATAGCTTCACAAAATTAGAGACTATATGGAAAAAGTTAAAATTGTATACTCAAATCATAGGAAGCTATATGAGAATATTAGAATTGTATGCATGAGTCATGTTTCAGATTATGGTTGTGGATTTTTTGAGGTTCCATGCTGGATTGTGTTTAATGGAAATAAATTTAATGGAGTAAATCAAGGGAAGAAATTTACCTTTATTCTTAAATAAGATTCTTAACCTGACCTTTGTTAAAGAAAATATATTAAGGTCAATCAATGTCAATTGATAAAAAACAATAGTAGTGGAGCATAAATAAACATTATTTTTAAATGAACCACTCATCTAAATACTCAAGTGCTTATTGGAGGAATTGGTAGGGAAAGTTTGGCTACACATATTAATTCTAATCTTATATGAGTGGGCAGGAATATCAAAGAAACTAAATTAAAAACTAATCACCATCACTGTAATAAAAATACCATAAAAATGTTTTATCTATCACTTTCTCTAGCAATTTGCATCTGGTTTGTTTCCAGATCATTTGAACCATCACTTAAGTTACAAAATGATTCATTTCAATGACTTTTCAGGATTTTGACAAGTCACAGACATCAAGTAACTTTAGTGGCTGTCTCTACGAAACAAATAGATCCATGACATAGTTGCCACAGTGTTCTCAAATGGTCCATACCAAAATACAGCTTAAGATGTGTGGTGTGACCCTGCCCAAACATGTTTCATATGCCAGAGGATGTTGAAATGATGTCCTGTTGGCACGGGGTTTGTTTACTGCATTGCTTTTACTTCATTTGGGTTGTGCAAATTAAGGTCAATATTGCATAAAGCAGAAGTCTGTAAAGGGCTGTTTCTTAGGTGACCTGATAGCTACTGCTCACAGCAGACTGAAGGAGAAGCTATCTGGGTTGCTCTGGGACGTGGCAAAGCAAAACTTACTCACAATTCCTCTGTTAGGTCCAGGAAAAAAAAGTCAACTTCTAAGATGAGTCATATTTTGTCTGCAACTCTCTTTAGAGGTTATGTACTCTTCTACAATTATGTGTTTAGATTGATATATTAATGTGGCCATATTGTGGTTGCCTGGAGACAAGTTGGAGGCCCCTGAAATGGATAGGATGTTCTTTGTAACTGATATATCATCTTAGACATAATGTTTCAGGCATTCCTTTTACCAATACAAAGTACATATTGTCTTTCCTTTCTGTATTAGGAGATAAGAAAACACACATATACACATATACACAAACACACACACACACTTCAAGCCCACACAGAGATTTTAAACATCTGAATAAAATCACCTTTGTAGTTCACTATGGGGATGTCATTATGACATCATATTTCTAGCATACAACTGTTCAGAGTTCAGTGCTGGCGTGGCACTCTGTTTTAAAAACATGTGGCAATTTTATTGGTGCTTTAAATATACATACATGTCATGTTTGTGCTGTATTACAGGTTCTGAATAAAGCTTACTGAGATAGATTCTTGACCTGTTCTTAAGAAAATTCTACAGAGAAGTCACATATAAAACAAACATTACAGGATGTACTATTACCTAAAAGTAATAGTACAGCAAGTATGGCGTTTGCCTTGCTTATGGCTAACAAAGGTTCTATATCAGGCATCCCATATTGTCCTCCCTCATCACCAGGAGTAATTCCTAAATACAGAGGCAGTTGTAATCCTTGAGCACTTTTGAGTGTGACACCTAAACAAAAGCAAACAAAAGCAAAACAAAAGAACGTTACTGAGAAAGCAGGTGTGTGGTCAAAATTGAAGAGCTTATTTGTCACTGAGTGGATTAGGGAAGACTTTGGCAATGAGTTTCTGAGGTCTGTTCCTCAAAAGAGCAATGGCTGCTGAATATCCAGAGATAAGAAAAGTGCATTTTTAGGTGGCAAAAGTGAAGGCCAGGCGGAGCCAAAGTAATAGCACAGCAGTAGGGCATTTATCTGCACAGGACTGCCCAGGATGGACCTAGGTTCGATACCCAGCATTCCATATGGTCCTCCGAGCCAGGAGCGATTTTTGAGCACATAGCCAGGAATAATGCTTGAGTGTCACTGGATGTGACCCAAAAGTCAAAAAATAAAAAAGGCAAGGAGATGGAAAAAGGTAAACTAGGAACTGAGTTATCATTTATCAGAAAGTCAGATAAATTATAAATGAGCAGAACAGGCAGGCTGAGGCAACAGAGAGAACAGAATATGGTGGAAAATAGATTCGTACTTATGGATCATGGCTAACAAGAAGATGCCATGAAATGAAAATTGTCACCAAAGAGTTATAAAGGAGAAGTGATAAAGAAGAGGTAGGTTTGGTGGCAGTGGATTAGAACATTGATGATGAATTATTACAATGCAACTCTGTTGAAGCAGGAAATAGGTCAGTAAGTAGTAAGCACAAAACAGAAGCTAATTTCTGGAAGAGAATTTGATATGGACTGAAGAAAGGAAGAAAAGTATATTTCTATTTTGATTTTTGTACTTAAATACTTTCAGATGAATATAGGCCACCCAAGTAAGGGTGTTTGTCAGTTGCTTTTGTGAGATGGCCAAAGAATCAGGTTGTCTAAATAACATTTGAAACTTTTATCTCTACATAGTAATGCAATTCAACACCTTGCTCATTTATGTCCTGTTTGGAAGGAATGAGAGTTATTTGTCTGTTTTTCTATTCTCTTGTACAACAAAAGATTTCTAGGATGTTATGCATAAGACAATTGTAAGAAGATTGTGCTGGGTAAAGAGGAATAGCCAGCTGGCTATCAACCTTGAGAAATAAAAAACAAGAAAAGATATGTCTCTGTCCTTTCATTGTATTTCATATATGTATATAATATCCCCAAACTTGGGGCTTAAGAAGCTGGTAATGTGGAAACTTTAGTGAGTACATGCACAAGAAACCCTAATAAAAGTTCCGTTCTAGCTAAAAGGCCAGAAATGTGAAGCTTAGCCAACAAGAACATCTTTAAATCATAACCATTTTATAGCATAAAAATAATTGAAAATATTGTGGTTCTCTGCAGGAGGTAGACACTTTCCAGTGTCTCTGGTGGCTTATGTGAAAGAAAGATAGCAAGAAAAATCAACTGCTTCCATCCAGCTCCACCTTTTTCACATGGAGAAGTGCATGGAAAATTCAGGAGTGATGAAAGTCTGTGGTACATTCCAATACCACACACACTGTACAGATGCTAAGATCACATCAGCCCAAAGGGCAAATGTTAAGCTAAGCCCAAAGTCTACTTGTTTGTCAGTACAACCTGGAAGATGAACCCTGCCACTTGATTTCTTTATTTTTGGGGGTGAAAGGGCTAGTTTTTGGGTCATACCTAGAGGTACTCAGGGGATACTCCTGCCTCTAAACTCAAGAGTTACTCATGGCAGACTTGGGGAACCATATGGGATGCCAGGAATTGAACAGGTGTTGGCTGCATGCAAGGCAAATGCCCTCCCACTATGCTCTCTTTCCAGCCCAACCTACTACCTAATTTCCTAAGAATACCCTACTCTTTCTTTGTGGGAAAGTTAGTCCTGCATCTTACCCTTGTTTTTTGGCCTATCATCATCTCACCACAGAGACAGTTAATGAAGTAAATTAAGTTTATTGGGGAAGGAAAGGGAAGATAGATAAAAGATGGATTAAAGTACATGCTCAAGAGAACACAAGTTTCTCCAGAGTTGAGAGATTCCCCAGTTCACGTTTCAGGTGGACAACAGAGCACTGCTCCAGTATGGAGAGACATTGCCTAGCCTTCGTAGAGTTGTTTAATGGACAGTTTATTTCCCTAGTTGCCCCCTACCCCCATTCCTTCCAGCTTCACACTGCACATAACTATTCTCCATCCATTGCTAAACCGGTAGCCAAGTTTGGAGTAGTTGCTGATATTTTGTTATTTTGATATTTTGATATTTGTTGCTTGGTCTTTGTTCTAAACACTTTCCTCCCTCCAGCCACTTCTCCTCCCAGGGAATTATCTGCATCTCAAAAGTTTCCTGACTCCTGAGATCTGTTTTTTTGTGTCCAAACCCTCCAGGCTATGGTGCTGGTTTTAGATTTCAGATACTTTCCCCCCAAGGATCTTTACTTAAGAGAGCTGGTCTATCTTCCCTCCTGCTACAGTTACAAAACCTTCCTCCAGCCCCATAAGCAAAGGCTGATTGGTAAGTTTAGATTTGGAGCCTCACCTGGTGGTAATGAGTTGGCATGATCTCCACTTCCCTTGTGTAATCTATGTCAAAAACAAAAACCAACCAACCAACCAACAAACCAACCAACCAACCAAAGGCAGCCATCTAAAACACAGGATATAAATGAGATGCAGGTTTTTATAACATTAAATTCTAAAGATCTTGAAACTCAAGAGAGATATATACAAATATACAAAGCAAAGACATAAACAAATGCAATAAGATTTCCTTTTCCTTCTGTGATATAAAGGTTAGATTTGATGACTGAAGCAATTATAAAATTTTTTTTTTTTTGTGGTTTTTGGGTCACACCCGGCAGTGCTCAGGGGTTACTCCTGGCTCCATGCTCAGAAATTGCTCCTGACAGGCACGGGGGACCATATGGGGCACCGAGATTCGAACTGATGACCTTTTGCATGAAAGGCAAACGCCTTACCTCCATGCTATCTCCCGGGCCCCAAGATACTTTCTTAAGAAGTGGTAAATGCAGGGCCAGGCGGTGGCGCTGGAGATAAGGTGCCTGCGCTAACCTAGGACGGACCGCGGATGGATCCCCTGGTTCCCCATATGGTCCCCGGTGCCTGCCAGGAGCGACTTCTGAGTGAATAGCCAGGAGTAACCCCTGAGCGTCACCGGGTGTGCCCCCCCCTCAAAAAAAAAGAAGTGGTAAATGCATGCAAATGAATAGTGAATACAATTATGAGAGGAGAAGATAAAGCAATAGAAAGAGTGATAAGATACTATCTCTAACTGGAACTGATATACTGGTAATATAGAATGTAACAAAAACTTATCAAAACATGATAAATAACAATACAATAAGAATATAAGAAGCTAGTTGAAAGTAAATTTATAGAAAAAATTTATATATTTAGAAAATCATATTCTGAAATGTTGAAGTAAAAGCATAATGTCAATTTGCTAATAGATATAGGATATTTTGAGCAAATAATATTATTACAGAAGAGAAAGGATATTCTTAGGCCTAGAGATGTGGTTCAATGATCAGATTATATATATGTATATATATGCATCGCATGTATTTTGTATACATGTCATACAGATGATATGTCTACTATGTCTTATATGTATATCATATATATGGTATAAATATTGCATGAGTGCCATATGCATGCTTATATATTATATATGTAGTGTCCTCCACTTGATTTTGGCACTGCAAAAAGAGAAAAAGGAAAGAAAGATATGTATGTGCTATAAAGATAAAAATATCACAAAATTAAAAAAAATCAGAGCAACCCCCAACTGTATATGCAAAAATACATGAATAAAAAATAATAAAACTGAAAGAAAATAATTCTTTTTCTGTTGGAAACTTCACAATACACTTCATTTGACATAAAACCATCAAAAGGATATTAATAATACTAACAAAAATGATACTTATTAAATATTAATCACTATTCTATAAATAATAAATGCATGCTTGTAGATAGTTAACTAGTGGGTAAAGCTGAACATCTATAGGAACAAATACACAAAAAAGAAGAACCATTATCTTACAAAAAATTAACTAAGGGATTAGAGATATAGTACAGGGGTAAGGTGCTTGTCTTTTTTTTTTTTTTTTTTTTTGGTTTTTGGGCCACACCTGGTGATGCTCAGGGGTTACTCCTGGCTATGCGCTCAGAAGTCGCTCCTGGCTTGGGGGACCATATGGGAAACCGGGGGATCGAACCGCGGTCCGTCCTAGGCTAGCACAGGCAAGGCAGGCACGTTACCTCCAGCGCCAGCGCCCGGCCCCAGGTGCTTGCCTTAATTAAATACATGTTTAGCCCTGTACACTCTTATGTTCATTGCAGTGCTATTTACAATAGCACCAATCTGGAACCCAGATCCCTGAATACAGATGAGTGGTTAAAAAAAACTGTGGTACCTCTACAGAATGGAATACTACAAAGCTTTTAGGAAAAATTTTCCTATACATGGATGGACATGGAGATTATTATGCTAAATGAAATGAGTCAGAGAGAGAGATAGAAATAGAATAGTCTCACTCATCTGTAGAATTAAAAAAAATAAAATACAGTATAGTAATAATACCAGAGATTATAATAATTTGGATATAATATAGCAATCTGGATATTATAATATTACCCAGAGATAATAATACCCAGAGGCAGGCCTGAAGGACAAGCCCGTGATAAGTATCTTAGCACAAATTGTGGTGAGTGCAGTTAGAGAAATAACTGCACTAATAAGTACCATGACAATGATAGTGAGATAGAGAAATAGAATGCCTGTCCTGAGGACAGGCAGTGGGTGGGAAAGGAGGAAAATGGGGAAAAGTTACACTGGTGAAGGATGGTATACTTTAGATGACTGAAACCCAACTATGAACATTTTTGTAACCGTGGTGCTTAGCTATAAAGATTATGAAAAGTTATTTAAAAATTAAATGCATATTTAATCTTAGTTTAATCACTCACAAACATGTGCAATACCAGAAGTGGTTCAATTGCACAGATCTAGTAGTAATTTCTGAATACAGATGGATATGTTACCTCACAAAAAAACAAGAACTCAAATGAATAGTGTACTTAAATATAAAATATGAATGGTGGAGGAAAAATAATACAGCAGGTAAGGAACTTATCTTGCTTGAGGCTGATCTAGCTTCTATCCCCATTCTCCCTATTCTATTCCTATTCTACACCTAAAAGGAGAAAATATAGAAATAGCAATAGAAAGAATGATAGAGTCTACATCTAACTGGAACTGGTATAGTGGGAATATAGAATAATTATAATATAGAATATAATATAATGTACATAGAAAATACTAAGAAATTTTATAAAATATGATTAATAACAATATAATAAGAGGATAATGAGATATTTGAAAGTAAATTTATAAAAAAAATGTTGTATCTTTAGATACTCAAGCATCTGACCCTCAAATATGGCCAGATACAATCCCAAAGGGCCCAGTAACATTTAGTCTCTGAACACCATTGGTTAGTTTAGGTTACTCACTCTATATTGTACATTACTGTATATATGTATATATAAACCAAATATGAGGCATATATGTGTTTGTATTATTTATATGCATGAAATTTTTATAATTCAAAATAAAAAGAATCTTAGAATTATAATAGGTAGGATGTTTAAATTTGACATTGAGTGGCCTGCAAAAAAATTGCAGATAATCATAATTCCTCAAAATAAAATCAATTTTCTATGAAAACTTGTTATGAAATTCTTTTGCTTGTGGACTAGGAAAAGTATTTATAAATCACCTACCGGAATCATAACTAGTATACAAAACATATGAAAAAAATCTTAACACATTGATTCAAAAAGAAATAAGAGCAGAAAATGTGAAGAATCTCTACCAGACATAGAGATAGCAAAAATAAAAACAAAAACAAGAAAAACATTTAAGTTCATATAACATTCCATTAGGGATTTGTAAATTAAAACAATAATGAAATCACACTGTTTACCTGTTTGAATACTTAGTAGAAAGGAAAAAGAAAGTAAAAACTTGATCATCCCAGATGCCTTCAGTAAATAGCTAGTAGAGAGATAAAGCAAAAGGCAATTGTTTTGTTTGTTTTTGTTTTTGTTTTTACATAACTAAACATGCAATCACCACACAACTCATACACTGCATTTGAGGGGCATACTTTACAGAAAAAATGCAAATTTTTGTTTTTTTGGTTTTTTTTTTTGGTTTTGTGAACACACCTGATGACGCTCAGAGGTTATTCCTGGTTATGTACTCAGAAATTGTTCCCAGGCTTGGGATACCATATGGAATTCTGAGGATCAAACTAAAGTCTGTCCTAGATCAGCTGCATGCAAGGCAAATGTCCTACCTCTGCGCTATTGCTCTGGCCCTGAAAACTCATTTTACACAAGTATATAGATATGTTATGCTTACAGTGGCTTGATTCATAATAGCTATAAACTGATGCCAGGATTTGAACTACTGTATGATCTTGTTGGCATCTTGCAAGACAAATGTCGTACTGCTGTGCTATCTCTCCGCGCCCTAAAAAGACTTTTTAAAGAAAAAAATTGGATTTATAATGGTCATTATATTGAACTGTTCGTGAGAATCAGGGTATGCGATTTACGGTGCATACCCCTTTTCTCCAGTTTCTCCTATTTTCATCTTGCACAAATCCTTCGTGATCGTTACTTCTTGAAGTTGTCATAAAATTCCAAACAAAATTGAAAGAAATGTCCATCTACTAAGAGGTACCTTAGTCATCCCCTTGGTTAAAAAGTTCTATGTTCTTCACTTCCTAAGATTCTGTTAGCTATAAAAGCCAATTAAAGCTTCAAATTCTCCAGTCTTTAAGTCTCATCAAACACATTAATTCTTTAATCTACATATTGAATTATGATTCTTGTTTAGTATTTTAGTCCATATTAAGACATATTTGTTAATACATTATGCATTGTTATGATATATAGATATTTGCTTCTTAATATGTGAGTTATTCACATATATCCATATAGTCTGTATATCTAATTATTTATCATAAAGAATCAGAAACAGAGCAGGAGAGATAGCACAGCAGTAGGGCATTTGCCTTGCAAGCGGCCAACCCAGAACAGACAGTGGTTCGAATCCCGGCATTCCATACGATCCCCCAATCCTGCCAGGTGCAATTTCTGAGCACAGAGCCAGAAGTAACCCCTGAGCACCTCTGGATGTGCTCCCCTCCAAAAAAAGACAAACAGAATTAGGAACAATTTCTCATTTGGATATGTTTAGTTACTTAGATTAAAGCTTGAAATATAGCAAATATTCCACAGATGTTTGATATAGTGTGGGTTTTTATTGTTGGTATTTTATTTTTGAAAACTGACTATCGTAACTAGATAAAGATCTGTCTGCTCAACTGCTTAGAGAAAGTGTGAAATAGAATTTACAAACACCAGGATACTTGATATTGGCAGATTCCGAAGAAGACATTAATTCCATGTCAAAAGAAAGAAATCGAAAAAGTACAGATTGTTTTCAGATGCTCATTTGAGATATCGTCTCTGAAGATTATGACTCTAAATATGGAAGAAAGGTCCTTATGGGTAAAGTTGAAATTGGCATTCACACCACATCAAAATATGTGGTTGAAAGAGAGAAAATACAATGAAACATCTTAATGACTTTTAATGCACCGTGTGTTAATATTTGGCCGGTCCCTAATGAACATTGAAGTTTTCATCTAGCTATTTTGGTGCTGTGTAGACACCGTCCAAAAAAACTGGAACAGTAGGAAAATTGCCACAGTAATGCTGAATTTTACTGGCTTAGCCATGAGGGGAAACTCACATCTTGCTTGCCAGAAAAATAACTGGCTTTAGTTGGTGCTATTAGTCTCACGCTTTTTAGGAGCACTTAATTTAAAACAAAATTGTGGGCTTCCCACCCACTCTAATGTTTGGAGACGGCTATAATAAGCAAATGTTCAAAGTGTTCTTTATCCAACCAAGTGGGTCAGTTTCTTGTTCAAGCTCCATCTACAACAAAAAGATTTTCATTCGTCCAGCAGCGAGCCCTGATTTAACGCAAGCGAAAACATCAAGGTGCATTTAGGCTTACAGCTCAGAAATCTCCGAGCAGTGAGGTTTAACCTGACAAAATAATCACTATGGAAAAACAAGTTACACATCATGCTAGCCACTGGCAGAAATTAAAGAAAGAAAGAAAAAAAACAACCTTAGAAAAGCTTGCTTTCCTAACTGGCTTGTAATGGAAGTTCTAGAACAGATTCAGGGATTGTTAAGAGAGGTTTAAGGTACTGTATGTAAACATTCATTTTGGCCTATGAACTAGAGCAAGTACCATATCGATATTTGAAAGGTGTGAAGATTAATTCCTTCTATACTCCGATTATCTGAAAGATTATGTTATATTTTAGTGAGAATAAACCTTGGCTACAGCAATGGGATTTTGACTTTTATCTATAGCTCAATTTAGTGAAAGACAGATTATCTTGGATCACAATATATTAGAAAGAAAGAGAAGGGAAAAAATCCTCTTAAATGGAGGAGATATTTGCATGTTAAATTTTTTTCCTCTACAAAGTATACCATAATTTCCTTCATCCGTATGAAAGCATTTTTATGATAAGAGTAATAGATAATGGTTTCCCTTCTAACTTCTACTATAACTCATTTCTTATTAACAATGTATCTGCCATACTAAAGTGCTGTGTTTATATTGTAATTATGTATGGTACTGTTGCCTGTAGGTTATGTTGATTTCTTCATCTCATATTATTAAAGATAAGGAAAATTAATTGCAAAAAGTAAATATGTACTAGCCTCGATATATTGAAGGCTTACTATTTTCCATATATTTCATGGTGAAGTAAGAAAAAATATACCGTTAACTTTCCTGAAAATCTGATAGCATAAGTATTATTTTAGCTATTTGGTTATTATGATGGTACTGATTATAATTTCTTTGGTTTGGGAAGTCAGACTCAGGGTCTACTTCCTTGTTCTGTACTCAGAAGTCCTTCCTTGTAGTGGTTGGGGGACTCTATGTAGTGTAGGGGATCAAAAAGTGGGGTTGAATTTATGTAGGTCAACTTTACCTCCTACACCATCTATACTATTTTTTTGAATAATGAAGGATAATAAATTTACTGATAAATAAGAGAGGTAAAGAGAGAAATGAGCTTTTCCTGTGTGGAGAGAGCCCAATATACATCTGAGTACTAGCATAAGTAAGTATGGAAGTTCACATGTGAAGGTGGCACATTGTGAGAGGCAGCACATGGATGTGCACTCTACAGGTACATGGGCAACATGTGCTCCAGTCATACATCTGTGTATGAGAAGTTGACTTTTCATACTCTTCTCCAAAATTCTATTTCTTCAATCCTTTGCTAGGGTAGTATGCCAAGAAGTGTTTGGGAGGATGATGGTCTTTTGATCTTCTCCACTTGGCTTGTTGCAATGCTGGAGACTCTTCTCACCCTCCTCTAAGAAATCCTTCAGCTCTGAGTCTGGAATTCTGCATCTTGATGGCTTTCCAGGCTCCTGAGAAAGGTCTTCTTTCTCAAAGATGTCCATATCTTCACAATGACTCATAATGGTGCACCATCTTCAGGATGGTGCAGTTTCCCAGAAAACACATATTTCCAAGATCTTAAAACACATCTGTACAGAAGCAAAGATTCTGGCTGGTTTTTTTTTTGAAACCAAGAATTATATTTTATTCTTCCAATAACTAAAAAAATGACTCTTGGCAAAACTCACAAAGGGAAGAAGCAAAGTAAAGACCATATTAAATCAGAAATAATAAAGGACAAATTAGAACTTCAGAGCTACAGAAAACTTCAAAATTAGAAACCTCAGAAATACAAAAAGTAAATAAATAAAAACCAACCATATCGGGGCCGGGGAGATAGGCTATGGTTTTTGCACTGGCTGAAAAAAAAGTCTGAAGGCTTTTTTCTTTATTAATAATTTTTATTTTGACCAAAGTGGATTACAAATTATTTACAGTAGTATACTATTTATTTTTAACTATGTTTTTGATGAAGAAAGTGGGTGTACATTACTTAAACGTTCTGATCTTTAAACCACTAATAATCAGTGGAGAGTGTACAGAGCCTTAACTGACTATTATCTTATCCTCATTCTCCCCACTGTATTGGCTTCCAACTGGGAGAGTCAATCTTTACATTCAACGTAAGTGAGGATATATTAACCTTTGGCTCAGAATCTGTCTTTTGTGATATTATTTAGAAGTTAATTAACTGCTTGCCTCTCTTTTATTTTATTTTCTTAAGAAAAGTTCACATGAGAGCAAACTTTTAATATGTCTTTAAGTGCACGGTACATTATTTTCAATGAGAGGCACAAGGAACCATGGGAGAGCACTAAAATTTATTCATTTTGCAGAGCCGAAACTTTATACTTATTGGATAGCAATTCCCCATTACTGACTTTCCACAGTCCCTGCTGTCTACCATTTTATTATTCATTTTGTGAGTGGACTATTTTAGATTCCTTCAATAAGGATTATCTGAGTCCCCTAGCATAATGTCTCCAGGTTCATTTTAGCAGGACCCAAGATCCTTAACTCTACTGAAATCATCATATGGTAGAACCCAATAAAGAAGCAATCTGTTTTTGGAATAGACTTTGCCAAGAGAATAGAAGCCAAGTCAATGCAAGAGGTGGCTTTTCTGATAAACCATGTCGTTCTCAGTAAATAAGTTAAAATCAAGAGCTTATATGGTAACTTTACTAGTGTTAGTCTTCTTTAAGCCTGTGACTCTTGTTTCCCCATACACT
>PVKC010034766.1:0-13674 GCA_004027635.1 Crocidura indochinensis
AAGGAAGGAAGGAAGGAAGGAAGGAAGGAAGGAAGGAAGGAAGGAAGGAAGGAAGGAAGGAAGGAACAGTGGAGATTAACAGAAGGAAAACTAGGTGTGGGAGGCTCCTCTCAGCTCTGCAAGCTTCTCTCCATGAGGGACCTTCTGGGATCCCATGGTTGAAACCCAACGGAGACTGGAGGGAGGGTGGAGCAGTCAGTTTCACATAGGGAAATGTGTAGATCTGCCTCCTCAGGAGCCCTGGTGAAGATCTGAGCCTAGGTGTGGTGGCTATGGTCAAGTGCATGAATTGCACTTGGGTTTTATCCCTAATCTGAGAGACTGAGCTCAATCCTTCTGTCTGTCTTCCTCTTCTTCAAGTCAACCTCCTTATCTGGAGCTACACATGATCCCATGTGCAGCCTCGTTCTCAGTCACCCCCAGTGGCGCCTGCACTGGTCCTCACCTGAATATCCTTGATCATGATGCTGTAAGCAATGCCGTGGGCATTCAGGTAAGCTTTAATGTCTTTCAGCTCGGAAAAAGGAATGCGCATATCCACAGGGAGGTTGGGCCTGGCTGGGCCACGCCAGAAGTCCACCTGGTCAACAGAGAAAAGACAAAGGACCCATTTCCTCAGAGTCCTATAAGGACTACAAGCCATGAACGCATAGATAGCTCAAGGGGGTCCCAGTTCCATAATGAGAACCTCAGAGCTGAAGAGACCAGAATAATACAACCATCCTAATCCCTACATCGGTCCTGCCTTCTAGCATCCTTTTCTCTTAGCTTCATTCACACCTGGTAATATCACCAGATAGAGAGCCCAACCTCTCGTGTACTTGGTTAGAAGAAGGGGGGACTCCTGTACCCCAATCCCTAATCCCCTAATCCAGATCCTCTTGCCTTCCAAAAACTAAGGTCTACTACTTCACTGACAGATGGAGAGAATGATTAAGAAGTCCTGGAAGATGGGGGCCCTAGAGCAGTTGGGTGCAGAAAATTGGGAGAGTGGGTAAGTGTCACAGAAAGTTCTACTGGCCCTCAACAGTCCTTACAATTCTTTGATGCTGGTTCAAGAAAGCATCTTTCCATCCTTGGACACTTGCAAAAGATGAGTGTCCTGAGAAGCATTGTTTCAGGTGGACAGGGCCTCCCCCAAATCAAACACAGCCTTATGAGCACAGCCTCTTGCAGTGGGGCATCAGATGGGTCAAAGTATTGTGGCTCTCCTACCACAGATACGATGGGCCATGAGACTCTAGGCCAGGGAGTCTCACACTCAATTTACCTGGGGGCCACAGGAAGCAAAGTTGGGGTGTGGCAGGGCCTCATAAGGGAGTTCACTTACCAAATATTCGCAATAAAAAAATGACATTAGTAAGAAAAAAAATCGCAAAAACTCGCATTAAACATTCACATACCCTGAACGGTATGCAAATGTTTAATGTGATTTTTTTTCTTACTAATGCGATTTTTATTGTGATTATTCGGTAAGCGAATAATCGTGAATACTGCGATATTTGAAGGCCGGCCGTGGGCCATAAAATATTGTACGGAGGGCCGCAAATGGCCCATGGGCCGTGAGTTTGAGACCCCTGCTCTCGGCCCTGTGGTGCTAGAGAAATTTAAATTTCCCATGAGTCTCTAAGCTCTGGGCCCTGTGATGCTTCTACCACAAACAAGTGTCCTGCATGGCTCTAGGTCCTTGTTACCTCCCTACCCCAGGACAGAAGGAGAAAGCCAAGAAGGGCTCTCCCACTTTCTAGATAAGGGACCCCACATTGGATCTTCAGTCAAGTGATCTTTAATCAAGAATTCTCAACCTGGGTTTGGGGTTTGGGGGATGGTACAGAACAGGGATCCCCAGGTGGTGAGGAGCCATGAGCGAGTTGAGAATGTGTCCTCCCTCACTTAGTCCTAAAGTCTTTACCTTCTGGGGCTTCAGGAACTCCAAGGCCCTGATAAGTGAAAGGTCCTTCTCATTTTTAGCCATGACGCGAAGAACCTGGTCTCTGGGAAAAGAGAGAACACTGAGGAGAGTGGAGAGGATACCCAGAAGGCTGGGATGCTACTGGGAGAAAGAGAAGAGGACAACAGAAATGATGGAGAGGCAAAATGGGGAAAGGGAAGTGGGTGAGTTGAGAAAGATGGGAGAAAGGTAAAAGAGGAGGGGAAGAGAGAAGAGGGGACTAAGTGGAGGAAGGAAAAGGGCATATGGGAGGGAGGAGAGGAGAAAGGAAAGGGGAAAGAGAAGAGAGGGAGGGGAGAGTGGAAGAAGGGCAATAGGGGGATGAGGAAATAAAGGAAGGGAAGAGAGGAGCAAGGAAGAAAGGAGGTGGGAGGGGAGATGGCATGTGGTAGGAGCCGGATAGGGAGGGAGAGACAGAGACCCTTGTCCCTGCAGATTAGCATCCCTGACAGAATAAGAAGCTCTGGGAAGCACAAAGTTCTGCAGCCAAGGACAGAGCACCCACAGGACCCCCTAAAGCCTGCCATGGAACCCCTAGGTCATGCAAGAAAAGAAGAATGGGAAGTAATGGGGGTGGAGGACTGGGGACAAAGGGAAGGGAGAAGGAAAGAGGGAGAATGAGAGGGCTGGAGATGCCCTGTTTTCTATCCAGATCTAAGGCCCACACCCCAGCAAGCTGAAATCAAAGCACAGTTATTCAGGGAATGCTTAAAAACATTTTTAAAATTGCCGGCAAGGGGAGGGTTTGCATCTGGTGATAATCCATGCTTACTCCTGGCTCTGTGCTCAGAAGACCCAGATATGGTGCTGGATGTTGAACTAAAGTCCGTGCATGTGTGGCAAGTGCCTTAACTCCTACACTATCTCTCTTGTCCTTGACTTTAATTTTTTTTTTTTAATTTTTGTGGGGTCACACCCGGCAGCGCTCAGGGGTTACTCCTGGCTCTACACTTAGAAATCATTTCTGGCAGCCTCGGGGGACCATATGGGATGCCGGGATTCAAACCACCATCCTTCTGCATGCAAGGCAAACACCTTACCTCCATGCTATCTCTTCAGCCAGACTTTAAATTTTTAGGGAAAGCTATTAGCCTCTTTCCCACTTCACTCCCAAAATATACACAAAAATTACATATGATTTGAAGGAACTCCTGACACCTGGCAGTTTCCCACTGACCCCATGAAGAGTTTGGATTATAGGGGCCATGTGTCCTGCCCACCAGACTAGAGATGGAGAGCTGACAGCAAGTGGGGGGGGGCATGGAGGAACTGAGACTCTGACTCCCTCAGCCTGGCTCAGTTCCCAGCAGGACAGCCAGAACCAAACCCCCATTGGGAAGAAGCTCCAGAGTCCCCCAGGGTCTCAAGGGTTCTCTCCCCCACCACCACCCCGGGCTGCAGTCACTCACCCCGTGAAATTCATTTGTCCCCAAGCAGCTGCCAGGATAAGACTGCAGACTAGGAATGTCTGGCCTTCCACTGGGGCCAGGCCTCGTCCAGGGGCACCCCACATGCTTCCTCCTCCAGGTGAACCTCAGGGCCTTCCTGAATTGACAGGCATGACCCAGGCCTCAGGACAGCACAGCACCTAAAGGCTGACACGCTGGACCTAAGAACAAGCATTAGGTTTTCTCTGGGGAGACCCAGAGTGAGGAGAGCTGAGGAGAGCTAGGGTGGCATTGGGGGCTTCCCCACCTCTAGACAAGCCCTCCCCTGAGAAGGGAAGAGGGAAAAGAAAAAAGAAAGCAAGACCCTTCACTTTCTTTGGTCCCTGAATGTTGCCTCTGAGGAGAGAAGTAAGAGACCAGGTGAAGAAGTTCTTTTATGCATCTCCTCAGGGCTCTCATTCTCCCAGAGTTCTTCTCCCTCAGGGGTCTTCTCCCTCAGGACTCTCCTCCTCGCCCCACTTCCTTTCTGCTCACAGTTGCCCGTGGCTACAGCCTCCTAGCAAACAAGGGCCTGATGCCACCAAACGTATTCTATCTCAAAGACTGCCTCCATCTACACTTCAGTTTACTCATCAGAGAGGGTTCATAATATCTCCGTTCCCTACCTCACAAGGTGGGAGAAGGGGTATTAGATGAGACAACTTGAGTGGAATTGCTTGGCCAAGCCTGCTCTAAGGGAAGGTATGATTATTCCAGAGGCCTCTGTTCTGAGTCCCAGCTGTGCTGGGACCCAAGGACCTAGGGACTCAGTCTCTGACAAGGGGGAGCAGGAGAAGAAAGAATGAGAGAGCAACAAAAGATTAGGCTATTGTTTGCGAAGGAATTCAGCCAAGATTCCCTTTTCTCTCCCCACAGGCGGTCACCATTGTGCCTGCGGGGAGGGAAAAGTCTGGGCTGGACTCAAAGGTCACTGTGGTCATTATCTGAGTTCTCCATAGACCCTTCCCCACCACTATGCTACCCCATACCCACCCCCATCATCACTGCCTCAGCACTCCTTTATGGTCTTCCCTGGGAAGAGAGGGAGAAAGGGGAAGCCTGTTCACAAAGCTGTCATACTGGAAGGCTAAGTGAAAGAAGATGCCTGAATGGCACATGGTGAAGCTAACAGGAAATCCATGGGAAGTACAGAGGAGGCAGAGACAAAGCTAAGCTTGGCAGAGGACATCAACAAAAGGCCACTTAACTGGCACCAACCATTCTCAGGAGCCCCCCACCCCACCCCATCTATTCTCTCCCAGAGGATCAACTAACACACCATGTGTGAGAAAAGAGTGGTTCTTTTATGAACTCAATGCCCTACCCCACAACCCACCAGACCTACTCCATCATTCTCTGGTTCAGCTGTTCAGACACGCCAAACTGTTCAAGAACCCTGGCTCTCAGACAGTGACATTAGCACAGGGTTTAAGGGCCTAGAGAAAGAAAGCAGGTGTGCTTTCGCCCAAGTAACAGACAGAAACAGAAATGAAAGAATGGAGTAGACAGAAAGCTTAAAAATTTAAAAGAGAAGAATGGGACTGGTACTACCCAGAGGACCCGGCAACTTCCTGTTCACTGATAGAAAAGATCCCTAGCCCTAGTCTTGGTTTAGGGATAGGAGGAGAACAAGAGAGAAAGGAGGAAAGAGAGAAGAGCAATTAAGAATTCTCACGAATTCTATGGCGGGACTTCCAATAGAACTTCCTGTCATAATGGAAAAGTTCTATGCCCACAGTGTCCAATAGGATAACTTGCTCAAGGGGAGCTACTGTGATGGAGGAACTTTCCATTTTATTTCAAGTAATCTTTCAAGAAGCCGAATGAGGCCAATGGCTGCCATAGTTCTCACTAGTTCCCAAGCCCACAGCCCTGACAGACAGATTTGAAGCAGAAACGGACGCCTCGATGGGACCTAATGTCTAACACTGACTTTTTATTTGAGACTAATTACTTACCTGATCATTTCCTCAATAAATGTCTTCAGAATACCTGTTATGCTTCAGGGACTTTGCTAAGGTAATAGAAATAATACAGAGTGAGATCAATTTGGTCCCTAGGTAGGAACTAATGCCGTAAGTGAACAATTAGCAAGTGGACAACTAAAAGTAATCCTGGTGTATGAGTTATTACAGAACAGGTATCAAGCCTTGGCAGCAGGAAGACAGAGAAGTGAGAGGATTAGATCTCTAACCAATCACATCTAAACAAAGCAATGAAAGCGCTGGATAAAATAGTTTTAAATTACAACTTTTGAAATGTATCACCTGATTAGCACTTAAGGAAGAATCAGATGAAAGGTAAACAAAATTTTCTCAAATTCTCTGGAGCCGTAAGTTTTTATTTTTTAAATTAAACACCGTGGCTACAAAGTTGTTCATACTAATTTTTTCCCCACAGATAAAGTTGTTCATGATGGAGTTACAGTCATACAATGTACAACAACCTTCGCTGGTACACATTTCCCACCATTAATGTCAATAGCTTCCCTCTCACCCTCCCTGCTACCCTCTTCCCTCCCACTCCTGCCTCTGGGACAAAACCTAACGTTCTTGATAGTCCTCTGAGAAAAATGTAGTTTACATCTAGGATCATTTTCATTCTTCTTGAAATACAACATTTAGAGCTGTCCTTCGTGAAGACTTGTATTTTATTTTGCTTTGATTCATGAGGGAGTTTGGTTATAAAGTCTAGGTTGATTTTTGGTTTTCTCCTCGAACATTAAAGATATTATCCTAGTGTTCTGCTTTCATTTGTGCTGTTAAAGGGTGGCCAGTTCATTTATTCAGATTCTTTGGTAAGTGATTGTTCCTTATCACAATTTGCTTTGAAGACCTTCTCTAAATTAGATTACTTTGCCAGAGCATTTTTGGACTGCAAAGTTAGCACTAATTAAGGCCACAAGCTTACTTGCTTTTATGAATTAATTCTTAGGGAATAATTTTCCCTTGGACCACCTAATACCAAGATTCTCAAATATTGAAATGTTATTTGCAATCAATTCATCAGAGTTAAGATTTTAAGGTTCCAGGATTGTTTTCTGGACTTTGAGAAGCCTATATATTCAAATTGCTTGTATAATAAATGTAATATTAGACATAGGGCATAAACACTCCAAAAATTCAAAAGAGTATATATGAAATGAGGGACAGGAAGAAAGATAAGTCAAAGGCAAAAGAAGATGGAAAATAAAGGCAAAATAAAAGAATTTTCAGAGGAACAAGTAGAAAAGACACCAAAAAAGAAAGAAAAAATTACTTCTTTTTTCCCCCTTTAATACGTATTTTAGTACTTTAGTATTTTAGTGATTTACAAAACTGTTCAAAATTGTTTCAGGCATATGATGTTACAACACTATAGCCACCACCAGTGTCAGCTTCCCTCCACCAATGTCTCAAGAACCCCTCCATTACTTTGGCCAATTCAGTTCTATAGGCCAACTCAGTTCTATAGACCAACGATTGCCTTTGGTCAATTTATTACTTACAGTATTTCTTTATGTTCCATATAAGAGAGGAACCATTCTGTATTTTTCCTTCTCCTTCTGACTGAATCCGCATTACATAATGCCCTCAAATTTCATCTGTATTCATCTCTTCTTGAATTATTTCCAGACCTTGGCTAAAGTGAATAGTGCTGCAATGAACATAAAAGTTCAAGTGTCTTTTTACTTTCCTTTTATTTAAACACCGTGATTTCAAAGTTGTTCCTGATTGAGCTTCTAAATGTCTTTTCAAAATTGTGTTTGGGGGCTTTGGGGAGATGCTAGGAAGTATAATTACTGGGTCATATGAAAGCACAATTCTTAATGTTTAGAGAAGTCGGGGCCCGGGAGATAGCATGGAGGTAAGGCGTTTGCCTTTCATGCAAAAGGTCATCGGTTCGAATCCCAGTGCCCCATATGGTCCCCCGTGCCTGCCAGGAGCAATTTCTGAGCATGGAGCCAGGAGTAACCCCTGAGCACTGCCGGGTGTGACCCCCCCCAAAAAAAATAAATAAATAAATAAATAAATGTTTAGAGAAGTTTCCATTACTTTTTTCCACAGAGGCTGCACCAGACATTATTTTTACCAGCAGAGGAAGAGGGGTCCTTTCTCCCCCATATTCACACCCTGCTCCCAGCCTTCCTTTTGCTATGTTCCAATCTCACTGCTGTGAGGTGACATATCACTGTTGTTCTGATTTGTATTTTTCTAATAATGAAGAGCACCTTTTCTTATATCTATTGATTGTACATATTCTTTGAGGAAGTGTTTTTTTAGTTCTTTTCCCACTTTTGATTTTTTTTTTGTTTTTGCTGTTAAATTTTGCAAATGTTTCATATATCTTTGTTATTAGTCCTTTGTGTAATGGGCAAATCTTTTCTCAGGTTTTCTTTTTATACTAGTCATTGTTTCTTTCATAGCTCAGAGGCTTCTTGCTTGATGTAGTCCCATTATTTACCAAACTATATTTTAATTGCACTAAATGGAAATGTATTCAACCCTCTAACAGAAGACAAAAATTATCAAAAATAAAAAGCTTTTAACCTAGCTCTATGTAATCATAAGAATGCATGTCTTATGGTTACAGTACAAGAACAAGGAGAAATAATGTCTTTTCAATTTGGATTTTGGGCTATACCAGGTGTGGTCCTATGATGAGTCCTGGTTCAATGATCAGGGATCAATCCTGGCAGAGCTCACGGGCTCAAATGAGGTGCCAGAAATCAAACCCAGTTAGGTTGCTTGCAAGACAAGTGCCCTACCTACTGTACTATCACTATGACCCTCAAATCAATTCACTCTGATAAATTCCAACCTTCTTCCTCAAAAATGCCTGTAGTGATACAAACTAAAATAAGTTTTAAAATAAAAAGTATTATCAGGGGCCAGAGCAATAGCACAGTGGTAGGGTTTTTGCCTTGCAAGCATCTGACCCAGAAAGGACCAGGGTTCAATCCCCAGATTCCCATATGGTCCCCGAGCCAGGAGAGATTTCTGAGCCCATAGCCAGGAGTAACCCCTGAGATTAACCGAGTGTGTCCTAAGAAACAAAAAAATTTTTTTATAAAATAAAAGTATTATTGAAAAGAAGATGATCACTACATATGGTACTTCTTTCACATCGAGATAAAGGGTTTGAATGGTGAATCTGGGGACAAAAAAAAAATTTCCCAAGAATATTTGTCATATAAAAACAGTTGGGAAGCCTTTTAACAAATAAAATATATGACTCTTTCTGGATATAGCTATATAATTTTATTGAAAACAATGTTGTAAATAAAGTTCTGAAGTTCTAAATAAATCTAAAGATACCTGTATTATTAGATAAGTAACCCAATGTTATATTGGACATAAAAATTTAATCTCAGATCAGAAAGATAGTCCAGGGATCAAGCATCAGCCTTGCATGAAGCCAACTCAGTTTTAATACTGGGCACCACAGACAGTCTACCATCTGTAAGACCACCAGAAGTGATCTCTAGTCACAGAAGCAGGACTAAGACCTGAGCATCATCAGATGTGGTTCAACTTCTCCCTGCCCAAACAAAACAAACTTAAAAAAGCACTCAATGTCACAAAAGTTTCTGCTTGCCCCCAAAAGATTTTGAAAACCCACATGTGACCTCATGAGGCTAAAAAAGTACTGAAACACCCAGGCCTCACAACTCCAGTCTCAGTGTGTGGTCTGGAAAAACACATAAACCCGGCACTAAGATCTGTGGACAAGAGGGGAGATCTAAATCTAAAATGAGGGGGGCCGGGCAGTGGCGCTGGAAGTAAGGTGCCTGCCTTGCCTTGCGCTAACCTAGGACGGACCGCGGTTCAATCCCCCGATTCCCAATATGGTCCCCCGTGCCTGCCAGGAGCGACTTCTGAGCGAATAGCCAGGAGTGACCCCTGAGCGTCACCGGGTGTGGCCCAAAAACCAAAATAAATAAATAAATAAATAAATAAATAAATAAATAAATAAATAAATAAATAAATAAATAAATAAATCTAAAATGAACTCTGCAGCTTTCCTTTCACCAATGTTACCTGCCTGGCTTCTGAGGACAGCTGAGTTTAGACTACATCCTCCAGAAAGCTTAAGTATTCAATGGCCTTGGATTACCTCACAGCATGGAATTAAAAGGCACTAGCCCCACATTGAACAGTTCCAGACACAACAACCTCTAAACAAGTATTTTTATACTGGGGTCCACAGATACTTATTGGGGGGATTTGGTGATTCAAGGAGCCTCAGTAATGTTTGGGATGTTTTTGTGTCTCTACAAATCTGGGAAGTTTATGCATTTCCAGTTCAGAGAGATACTTTACTGCGTTCATTTCCTCTTCTACCTTGAAGCTCGAATTTACTCCTTCTTTGGAGACAGAAATGGAATTCCAATCATACCTTCCATTGATTTTTGTTTGTTTGTTTAACTGTTTTTCTCTTTCTACTGGTGGCTGTAGAATAAAACTGGTGTCGTTAGGATCTGTAAAAAACCCAAGATCTCTAATTATAGATGCCTGACTGCGATGACCTCTATTGAATAGAACTTTTCCTGAGACCATGAAGAAAAATCTTGGAGTTGGACAATTATGCCCAGAGCCTGTAGTTGGTCTTATGACAGTATGCTTGGTCTTATGACAGTATGAAAGTATGGGTAGAAACATCCTGTTTATTTAGGCCAAATTTCTAATTTCTCCATTTGCTGAGCCTATGCAAAAAAAAAACAAAAACAAAAAACTCCCTCCTTTTTTTTTTTTTTTAATTTATATCTTCTAGATAGGGCCTTTTTCAGAGAACCTTGGGACATGAATTACTGTTTTACCTTGTATTTCTGTGTCATTCTACAAATTAGGAAAAGGAAAAATAAAGGTGAATGGAACCCAGGGCTAAGTGGTCTTAGGTGGGGAAAGAAGGTCAGAACTAAAGACCCAAGCCAAAGTCAACAAAAGTAGAATCAAGAGACCCACACTATCACAACCTAACTTAAGTGGCCTATTACTTAAAATGGGCCTATTACACTGATAGACCTGGGGACTAAGGGTGGAGGTACTGGAATCATGCTGGGAACTTTGGTGGAGGGAGGTCAACACTTGTGTTGGGAATGGTCCTAGTTTATTGTCACTATATGCCTGAAATACAATTATGAAGGACATGTAATCCACAATGGTCTCAATAAAAATTTTAAATTAATTGGTGTCTTCTTTAAATAATTTTTTTCTTTTTTGGGGGGACCTTTTTTTAAAATTTACTTTTTGGGGGTCACATTCAGCAGTGCTCAGAGGTAACTCCTGGCTCTGTGCTCAGAAGTCACTTCTGGCAGTCTTGGGAGACCATATGGGATGCCGGGAATCAAATCAGGGTCATCTGGTGTTAGCCGCCTGCAAGGCAAATGCCTTACCACACTGTTATTGCTCTAGCCCTAAAAATTTTTTTTTCAATTAGGGACCTAGGTTAGGGAGATGACTCAATGAGGTGGAGCACATAGTTTGCACATAGGAGTCCTGAGTTTGGTGCCTAGCATGGTCCTCTGAGTACCACCAAAAGAATCCCCCCCCCCCAATTCCAAGCAATGAGCCAGCAGTAATTCCCATATATACTAACACTGTTGGTTTGGGTGTGGTCCAAAATGTTCCCCGAAATAAGTGTGGAGACCTAAATGAACAAATGGCCAAACAATGAATACAATATAGCAGAGAAATAAACCTATTTCCACTCTATATATGCATCCATCTGTATGAACCTCAAATCATCATGATGAAAGAAGCCAAATTAGAACATATTCTACTGTTACATGTTTACCCACAGTGAGACTCAACTACACATTGATTAGGCTTATGTAGCTACATGATGATTTTGTTATTAGCATAAATTCATCGGTTTCCTCCAAAGAAGGAAAGAGAGTGCAGTGTGTGGAGAAGTACATGCAGGCATCTTTGTCTTGTTATGTTTGGGGGCACACCCATGGGTGCTTGGGGGTACCACACAGTGTGGGGGTTAGAACTCTGGGCTCTAGTAGCCAAGCAAGTACCCCCAGCCCCTTGAGTCACCTCCTTCCTTGCCTGTACTTAGAGGCTTCCCAAGTTTCCACAAGTCTGAACAGGGTTATGTTCCTGTTTGTTGGAAACCCAAGAATGCATTTCATTTTGTTTTCATTGCTGTCCTGGCCTTTGTTATTGTGATGGCTGAAGACTCCCACCCTTGGTCTGGGGGAGGGATTGGGACGGGGGCATCAATCACACTCACTCACAGTTGTCCTGGTTTGTTGTGGTGTTCACACCCATACTCACTGGGATCATGTTGTCACATCTTTGGTTGTAGTGCTGACAGCAAGGAACAGGGGAGGGAGAGTCACACGTTTTCCTTGACATGTTTAGACATAACTGGCTAATTGCTGGCAATCCCAGAAAATAGTTTCCAGGGCCTTGTTTGCCACATGTGAACAGCTACAGGAATTGAACCCATGATCACATACTTGCAGAGCAGTTACAGAAACAACTCCTGAACCCCAACTCTGTTGATTTATTTTTGGTTTCGGGCCCACGCCCAGCTCAAATGCTTAGAAGTGGTGCCAAGAGGTGGTTGGATAGCATCATACTGGGCCTTTTGTATTCATCCTGTTCCTTTGAACTATCTCCCCTGTTCCCACTTTATTTTTAACCAAACTATGAAAATTTTAGGTGTGTTGTATCTCACAATAATACTAAATTTAGGGGGCAAAGCAATAGAACAAACAGGTGGGGCACATGCACATGTGCCTTGCACATGGCCAACCTGGGTTTTTGATTCCCAGCATCCCATAGGGTCCTTTGAGCCCCACCAGGAGTGAGTCCTGAGTGCAGAGCCTGGAGTAACCACTGAGCATTGCAGGATGTCCAAAACAAATTAATTTAAAAAACCATCTAATTTAAAGGAAAATGAGATCCAGGCACAACTTCAGGTGGAAAGTCTGCCTTGCAAATATGAGTTTGATGAGGACACAGTTTGATCCCTGCACTATCCCCCACATGGCTGAGGGTGATCCCAACCACTCTACTGTCTGGATGCCCTGGGGTGCCCAAACCAGTCATGCCCAAGCAAGACTGAATAAGGAACACAAGTGCTATGATAGAGTGTGTGCAGTCCCTGGTGGTTACAGAGTTCACAACAAAGGGGAGTAAAAAGGTAACCTTCAAAATGAATTGGAAAAATTTGATGACTTCAGGAGTCCAATGCATAAAGATAGAAAACCTGAATGGTAGGAACAGGACATAGGGTGGGGCAGGTTTCAGCCAGAGACACTAGAAAGGTTGTCATTCATCATCCACGGTACAAGGAGAGAGCAGAGCGTGGTTAACGCATGTACCAAAGCTGGTGTGGTAGCACAGTAGTAGGACATTTGCTTTGCATGCGTCTGACCCAGGACAGACACAGGTTTGTTCCCTGGCATCCCATATGGTCCCCTAAGCCTGCCAGAGCAATTTCTGAGTGCAGAACCAGGAGTAACTCCTGAGCATTGCCAGGTGTGGCCAATAAATAAAAACAATAAAACACTGTACCACTGCCTATAAAGCAATTAAAAAGAGATGGTACATGTTATGTGTGTCACCCCACACAAACACTAACGGACAATAAAGGAGTACAGTGTCCCAGTGCCTGCCCCAATCCCTTCTTCAAGGAAGGTTTTCATTCCCACTTGCATGAAAGACCACCCTGAGGGTCTCCAGAGATTGCCTGAGGGTTCTCTTATGTTTGCAAATAAAACTCCTCACTAAATTGGGTTTCCTTGCTAAAATCTCTTTTGGGGGGCTTAATGGAAATAAATATATCAAGTGTAACGTTTAAAACAACAACCAAAAAGACTGGAGCATTGTCATTTACATGACAAAAGGATTCATCGATTAACCAGAGGATTTACCAGATTCTTAAAGTACACTATTCCCCCATGTTTTCAAAATGTGGTTTAATGGACAACAAAAGAAAAAAAAGAACGAAAAACAGGCTTAGCTGCCTTTCAGAATCACCCCATATAGGCTTTTACAGAGGAAACTAAGGCCTGGAAAGCCAAGAAAATATTGAACTCTCAAAAGGTATCTATCTTAACCTAGCTGTCTAGGTTAGAGGCTCTAAACCCGGTTCATCATTTTAAAACCCGCATTACACATACTTACAAGCACACACATACATGCATACTCACATATTCACACAGTCTTTCACACACACACACACACACACACACACACACACACACACACACACACACAGCAGACTGCTCACTTCACCCCAATTTAGCTAACCTTATCTAGTGCCTTCAAGCCCACCCCATATATATATATATTTTTT
>PVKC010034767.1:0-13705 GCA_004027635.1 Crocidura indochinensis
TTGACTTTCTTTTTCTGAGAAAGAATTATTTTCCAAGAAGTTCTGATGCCCTTGGCCATCTAATTTTTAGCAGCCAGATCTCTATTACATAATATGACCACAAACATGGAATGCCAGCTGTGGGACTTCTGCTAATTAACATGCATTTAACCCCTAGTGACAACATTTCTATGAGTTACCTCATTTGAAGGAAGTTAAAGAAGATGCTAACATTAGTGAAAGGAATGAAGGCACAGGAAATGTGACTATCCATTATTTTTTCAGATACTAAAATCTGCCACACAGATAAGCTACGGGTCTTTGCTTTTTTATCTCAACAGCAGAATCTAAATCTTGTATCTGTCTCAGGGTTGCTAATTTAAAAATCCTGTCTGCCTAGGACCTGTCGTAGTTAAATAAATGGTATTGCTTCTTATTTTTTGCTTCAACTTTCAACATCTCTCATAGCTGCCACTTACTAATGGACCAGGTGTGGGAGATGCCAGGGATAACAAGAAAGTGATTTGTCAGCTTAAAAGATGTCACTGGTCATCAAAGTGTCTTCTTTCTTTTAGTATAAACTGTAAAATCTATCTGAGTCACCAAGCCAGACAGGTGACACTTGGTACTTTTGCAGAAACTGAACATTTATGCCAATTACAAACTCTGTACATGAGGAAAAACATAACTGGTTCAATCACTAGTTAGATAACTCACCTCAAGATTCTTGGGGGAAAAAGCTTAATGTTTAATAACAGCCACAATAGATCTGAATTTAACCAAACCAGTTCCAATGCTGTCTTTGTTATTTTGTTTCTTTTAAGTAACGAAGACAAAACTTAGAAAGTGATGGGCTTTCCAAAAATAATTTATTTGAATTCTTGAGGTAGATCAATGTTTATATATAATGAAAAATATGATTATAAATGTGTCATATGTTTATATGTTGTTATTTCTACCTGAAGCTTTCTATAATTCAAATAAATATATACACATAGGAAAGGAACTGACAGTTCTATGAAATAATTTTGTGCTACATAGAATAGATAGGCAATTCCTAAAGTGCTCTACTTTTATTTGTACTACCAGGGAATTTTTCTATGGTAAATGTGATCTAAGTTGATCTTCCAAAGATAAGTGACTATAAATTGATAATAAGATATATGATTTCACTGTTAGAGGAATGAAGTAAAATGAAGATGAGAGAGAAAGAAAAATACAAGCTCCTGGGTTGGGAGTGTGAATTACTAAATTGCATTTAAGCTGGAGAAAAGGGAAAGATGTAAGTGAACAGTAGTAGAATGAAAGTTGGGAATGTAGGTTAAGGCTCTATTGTATATTTTCTTGACAGCAAGGCTAAAGATTTAATCTATTTTCATATAGAAAGAAATATCACTAAAGTTGAACTTCATATAGTAGGGTTTTGGGCAGTCATGATTAGAATTGTATAGGAAGGATCATGAAATTGAGACTCAAGACAGGCAGGCAAGGTAGGAATAGGAATGTAGTTTAGTTGCATGATTTATAGTTAACAGATAAGATATCCACTGCTTAGTTACTAGCAACCTCCTTCTCATCACACCAGTGTAGATGAGCATGCGCAAACACATACACACAGATGCAAATGGAATTTATAAGACTTGGAGTATTGTGTGTGGAATTTATAATAGTTTCTGGTTGATCTGGAAAGGAAATGTGTAGAATATGAAATATGGGATAAATATTGAAATAATGAATATATAGTTAGAAGTCTTGTGGCTCAAGATCAAAGGAGACTGCAAAATGTTATAAACTTAGAATACAGTTGAACTGATAGTAGGAATAAAAATCACGAAGGAAAGAGATTTCGCATGGATTATTAAGATTTCTCAAGTATCCCTTTTGTTTTGGTTTGGTTTGATTTGGGGCCACACCCTGTGGTGCTCAGATGTAACTCCTAGTTCTGCACTTAGAAATTACACCTAGGGTTGTTCCTGACTGTGAGAAACTGTGAGTATTGTCTGTGCATTTTTATACTGTCCTGTCTTCTGAACCTCTCAGGAGTGGGCCGAAAAGGGCCCAGAAAAATCGTTTTCACAGAGGCTCACTCAGGCTGGGCCGGAACACCAAGTAATTGTGTCCAATCTTGAAAAAAGGGGGAAGGGTGGACATTACAGCCCACCTCATGAACCTCACCACGAAGAGTGATGAGTTTAGTTAGAGAAATAACTACATTTTTCTACATGTTGTGGTGGCATTCATTGGTTAAATGATATGCGTGGCCATGCTCCTCTGGCTCCACCCTTTTTGGGTGAGTTGACCAGTGTCCAATGAAGGGAAGACCTTTGTGGATGAAGCTTCACACAGGATCATCTTAGGCCCGAGCATGCAGCAGAGAAGACAGTCTGGAGAGAAATGCTGGACTTCAGAGATCCAGCACAGTTCCTAATGTGATTTTTTTTTCTTCTTGTTGCAGTGTTGTTCTTTCATTAGAAAGAGCATACAGTCAAGCGTAGCTGAGCAAAGTGCTCTACTGGATTCTGGGAGTGCAATTTTTCTGGGCCCTTTTTGGCCCACTCCCAAGAGGTTCAGGAGACAGGACAGTAGAAAAACACACACAGACAACACTCACAGTTTCTCACAGTCAGGAACCACTGGGCAGGTGTAGATTTTCCCAAACTGATATCACAAACAGGGGACCTGCCTTTCTGCAAAATACTGCTGATAGCCAGTTTTCATTGTGAACTATCCTAACAATGAAATGTATGAGGGAAACAGAAAGCCTGTCTAGAGTACAGTTGGGGGCGGGGAGGGGAGGAGGAATATTTGGGACATTGGTGATGAGAATATTGCACTGGTGATGGGGGGTGGTGGTGTCATCTTATATGACTGAAACCCAACCACAATCATGTTTGTAACCAAGGTGTTTAAATAAAAATTATTAAAAAAAAAGAAAGAAAGAAATTACACCTATCAGGCTCAGGCCTGGGAAGGAGGAGCAAATGGGATGCTGGGGAGCGAAATCGGGTAGCCAGCATGCAAGGTAAATAGCATGATCCTCTGTGTTAAAGCTCAGACTCAGAAGTACTCTTTTATTTATTTATTTATTTTTTATTTTTTTGGTTTTGGGGTCACACCGGGCAGCACTCAGGGGTTTCTCCTGGCTCTATGCTCAGAGATCGCCCCTGGCAGACACAGAGGACCATATGGGATGCAGGGATTCGAATCACCATTCTTCTGCATAAAAGGCAAATGCCTTGCCTCCATGCTATCTCTCTGGCCCAGAAGTACTCTTTTTAATAATAATAATATTAATAATAATAATAATTTGTTCAACTCAGCAAGTAAACTTAAATCCTGTTCAGATCATGAATCCTGTGAAGGTCATACATTGAGAGCAATTATCTTCAGTCTGTAAGAGAGTGTTTCTAGTATAAAAATATAAATCAATAAGTATTAATGTGCATAAGCTACTTTATTGACTGGCCACTTTGAAAATTTGTTAAAAATAATTATTTTAAAATGTGACTTTTATATAGAACTGCATTTATCTTATTCTATTAAATTAGTTATATCAAGAAGATTAAAACCTTATGTTGCCAATCCCATAAGTGAATAAACTGCAGTTAATTATTTTTAATACAATATTTTGAAAATAGCATTTGAAATTTGAGATTGGGAATGCTATATTTGCTTATATTACAAATCTGTCTGTCTTATTGCTATATGTGACTGAGTTTGAATTCTTGTTCTTCATTTAAGTAATTTTTTGTGAAGGAAGGCTCCTCTTAGAATTAAACACAGTGAAGATTAAGTGACTTAATAAGTGTAAAACACTCGCCACAGTGTCTGAATGTCTGACATCTTGTCAATTCTGAGTAAATGTTAGATCATGCTTTTTTGCACAGACTCACCAGCAATGAAGAATAGCAGACTAAAGTTCTTTAAATATTAGGAATTATAATCAAAATTCATTTAAGGATATCCGGTAATTGTATATAGCTTCTGGTTTTACTTGTTAAGTATTTTACTTAACAAATGAAAATGGCATTGCCTTCCTGCTGTACTCTGCAGGTCCATGTAGAAAGAAGAAGCTTTCTTTTTTGTTTTCCTTTTTATTTTTCATTTGCTTTGTTTTGGGGCCACACCCGGCAGCGTTCAGAGGTTACTCCTGGATCTGGGCTCAGAAATTGCTCCTGGCAGGCTCGGGGGACTGTATGGGATGCCGGGAATAGAACTGGGGTCAGTCAGGGGTTGGCCACTTGCAAGGCAAATACGTTATCACTGTGCTACCTCTCCGGCCCCAGAAGAAGCTTTCTTATAAAAATTAACTAATGATAGTTACCTATTGCCACCACAGAACCAGATAACCACCAGAAATTAGACCTCCAGTGTCACATGGCTCTTAGAATTATTTACAACATACTTTAATCATATGCATGTCAGATGAGCTATTTTTTGTCTTGTGGGATATCTATCATGTGTTTTTCTGAAGTAATTCATGTCTATGACAGTCAAATTCTTTTTTGTTTTTTGTTTTTTTTTGGTATTTTTGGGCCACACCCGGTGACGCTCAGGGGTTACTCCTGGCTATTTGCTCAGAAGTCGCTCCTGGCAGGCACGGGGGACCATGTGGGGAACCGGGAGATCGAACCGCGGTCCGTCCTAGGTTAGCGCAGGCACCTTGCCTCCAGCGCCACCGCCCGGCCCCCTATGACAGTCCAATTCTAATCAGAGCTCTTGTATTCTGGTATCTATTTCTCATGGTGGGTTTTTTTCTGAATAGTTTATAAGGTCTTAAACCACCAATCTCAACCATATAAACCTAACCTTAGTTAGCTTGACATGTTTGAATAACCTGAAACTTCAAAAGAAAAAAATGTAATGTTTTTCATCACCTTTCCCACCTCCTATAATTGCCTAAGAGATTCCCATTCCCATCCCAGGATCCTTAGAGCTCCGTTTTCAAGGGATATGAAGTAAAGCAGTTTCTGTCATCATGAGAAATATAAAGAAAGCCTATTATATATACCTTTACAATAGTTGCCTGTTTCTCTCACGCTAATTATACATTAATCTCCTTATAGTTAATGGATTTCTCCACTTGTAGATGCCAAAGGGATTGGAAATTTTTTAAATATATATTTTCTCATTAGAAAACTTCATATTCTGAATCACCAGTCATTTCTTTATATTATTTCTCTAATTGTTATTATTTTACATTTGAGGAGGTAAAATGTGGCTTTTACTCCCTCAGAAGATAATTTTAGAGGAAGAAGGAAATCTGAATAATTCCAAGTCTAATATGCAAGTTAATTGTGATTATAGTTTGCCATATACATTAAAATAAGCTTCCAATGAGGTTTTCTTATATTACATACTGAATTTTAATTTTTTACATGGCTCTGGTTATTATTTTTTCAAACAAAAATGTCTCTGTTTGCCCTTTTAATAAATGTTTAGGAAATTCATGTTTGTCATAGTTTATATGGAAAGCAAGTAATGAATTTCAACTGTAGCTTTAATAAAGGGAGGTGAAAAACCCTCTGTTTTTACAGTGTGATCACTGTCAGTTGGATAGCCCCACCAAAGAAAACAACTTCCCAAGAAAGGTTGTCCTTAAAGTCAAAGACAGATTTGTCAGCAATTCATAGCCAGAAAAACATGAAACTTGATTTTTCAGATCTGTGATCAAATTGTCAGGGTGATGTTGAATCCGTGGGAATGAAGATGAACCCACCTGTCCAAATTTTTTCCCACACACATCTATGAGCTCCCAAGATGAACCATACAGCTGAGTAAAAGGCATCAAACAATTGCACCATAATTTTCCTTGAGGGGATTGGTTCTAAAGACTAGGAAACCCTCTTAAATCAACTCTAATTAAATGTGGATATATAATGTTCCACCATTCAAAAAATAGTTTATTGTATTCTTTATGTTAATCACAAAGAGAATTGAGGTTCTTGAAAAAAATATTCAAATCACTGAGGGTCAAAAGGAATAATAATAATATTCTTCTAGATTCCTCTATATTAAGGATAGTACCCCTTGTTTCTCATATAGTACATGTTGGCAGAATTGATTAACATACTCAATTTTAGCCATAATGATTATGATGTGTATGGTAGACCTATAGTAAGATGACTGAAAAATAGGGTTGTTTAAGATTTTTCATAAACATTTGTGCAGAAAAATACTTTTTGTGAAAAAACTATTAAAATCTTAAGAACAACTTTCTTTTATTAAATGCTAGATACATAAGACTAAACATGTTAATGAATATTTATTCCACACTTTAGAAACTTTCCTAAGATAAATAATGATTAACAATTATTATTTCCATAGTAAAAATGAGTCAAGAGTCAAAATTAAATATGTGATTACTGGAAGATTTGTAATTCTTTATTTGCTTTATAACATAGTGATATATCCCAAAAGTAGTAAGTTGAATTGTAAAAATAGTGGGTAAGGCATTTACTTTGCATATGATCAGTCTGGTTCATTCGAGGACATTGCATTTGATCCTGTGAATATTAACAGGAGCGATCCTTGAGCATAGAGCCAGGAATAAACCTGACTACTGCTAGGTGTGGCCTCCAAACAAGCAAACAGCAATAAACAAAATTAATAATGCTAAAGCAGAACATTTACTATCAAATCCATTTGGTGCTGTTTTCTCTTATTGTTATTTTAAAGTTAATATAATTTTATATTAAATATAAAATCATTATATTCCTTGTAAAGAGAAAAATATGTTACCCAAGACTTGTGCTGTTTTCTGTATCTTTATAATGGCATTCTGAAAGTAGTGTTTTATTGTTTGTTTAGTTTTAGTTGTTTACATGAATGGCTTTGTATACTTTACCAGGAAGATCCCTTGATAAATAGCATTTATATCACCAGAAAAATTGTTAGAAATCTCAAGTTCGCAAGGTCAACCTATTCAGAAACTCTAATCTGTGTATGGATGAACTGGAATAAGGTAGGATAGATGGGCCTTAGGCTCTCAGTATTGTCTGGTTAACAAATATCCAAAAGTTATTTTGAAGCCCTTTAATATTTGAACACTACTAAATAGCATAATCTAATTCCTCCCTCTCCTTAATTTGTATCCTAAAGTAAGCATATAGAGTATGCTGTGACTAGATAGAGGGAAGCTATGTTTTAGGACAAAGTATTGTTCACTACCTTAAATAGCCTTTCTATTTCATAAATTCACTAATATAGTGGTCCAAATAACTGAGTTAAGAAAACACAGATAAATGAAATATGAGTTGTAATCTTCTCCTTTACTTCGGAAGGAATAATGTTTAAAGTCAGGTATCTGAAGATATTTTAAGTTAGGATGTTTCTTAGTAGTTGTTGCATAGAGGTGAATCTATTTACCCCTTTTAACCCATATTCTTCACCTATAAGTATTTTTCTTTAAGGAATTTATTTGAATGTGAAATGAGATCTTGCATATTTATTAATTCTCTGTTAATTTTAATAAAGGTGACCCTCTGGGGTAATCAATTATTTAAAAATACTCATTTGTTATAGATAACACTATGTTCTTTGATGTAGCAAGATGAATCTGGCATGAATTTCAGTGCTCATACAAATACATTTGTCAGGGACACAAGGATATGCATTTTTGATAAGATAATATGTAAAACAACTGTCATAAAACATTTTATTCTTACATATTATACACACAATAATTATAGTTACTTTATTAGATACTCATATTAAAATGTATTTGGTAAAATGTTAGTTGCTACAAAAGTTTAAAAGTAGTCATCTAATACTGTGATGCATTCCTCAGATTAATTCATTGAAATTGAAATTTTCCCTGAATGCAATGTAGATATATCTTTTTTGAAATATAAAAAATAAATATGTGTTGGTTTATTATTTTTCTTTTATCCAATGGCTTAATGTATTGACAAAGAAATTTCAACAGGGCACTAAGATTCCAAAATAATAAATAAGTCTTGTTATGCACAAATTGTGGAGAGAATATTTCCTAACATGATGTGATCAAAGTATTAAAGATGGTGTTAATTCATTTAAGGGCACAGGTGAATAGATAGAATACAGGAGGAGGAAAAACAGTTAGATGCTTTGGGCTACTTTTACAACTTTACAAAGTTAGCTTGCCTGGATTTGTATTTTTAAGAATTTGAGTTATTATTCTAGGGAACATAAACTACTGATATTGGTATTCACTTTTAGCACAGTCATTGATATTACTTGGTTCCCTGAATTATAATTAATTAGGGAACTATTATTTATTACATATAAGTTACCAATAAGTTAGATTATGCTATTTAGTAGTGTTCAAATATTAAAGGGCTTCAAAATAACTTTTGGATATTTGTTAACCAGACAATACTGATTAATTAATAATTATTAATTAATAATTATTAAGATTGATAATATAAAATATGTTCTTTACTAACTAATAATAAATAACACACTATTATTATTAGTTCCTGTTATGAGTTCTGGGTACTTTCTAGAACATACAGTCACATGTTAAATCGACCCAACAAAAATGTTGAAGGAGAATAACAGCCTTAAAAGCAACACATTATTTAAAGACTACACTCACTATATCCTTGCCTTTCATGCATTACAGGTTACAGTACTGCTGCTTTAATTAAATGACATATAAGAAAATGTAGCAAGATATTATGTGGCCAAAGTAAAATGCTAACCTAAATAGCATGGTTAAAATGTAATAGGGGAAATAAAATTAGAAATCACTACTAGAATACTTCTCGTGTTACAAGATGTCAGAATCATGCATAATGCAAGAGTGGTACTGCTTACAGAGACATTACACGGGAGAATTTATTTAAACTTGCTTCTCTGGACATGAGGACCTGTTCTTTGAAGCATGTGCTCTGATGAGATTTGCCTGGTTTTAATCTTCTTTCCATCTGATGCATATTTATTCTATAGTGCTAAAGAAAGAGTATTCATACTACATGGTAGATTGTAACCCCACCATATTTTTTACTAATCATTTTTTTCTTTTAGCATCTGTACAATTGATTGTTAATCTGCTTCTTGAAACTTCTTTGTAAATAAACCTACAATCACAAAATTATCCATTCATCAATGTCAGCAAACACATTCCTGCAAACACAACCTTTACTCCTTTCCTCCCTGAACCCTCATTCCATTCCATTCCATCTCTAGGCTAAAAAAAAAAAAAAAACCCAAATGATTCCCTAAAGATCAACAATTACACATTTTTCTAAGTTTACATAGGCTGAACATAAAGCCTCCTCAGTGAAAAGACTTTTCCTCTGCTGCCCAGATTTTAAGGCAAAGCTCTTTCTTTTGTACTGTTAGGACATTCCCTGTATCCTGTGCTAAAGACTGTCATCTTGTCTTGGTTTTTGTGACCACATACAGAGAAATCACCATCTCTAAATACATGTACTCAATACAAACATATTTATTCACATACTAACCTCTCTAATTTAGATATAATTAAGGAAAGGGCTATTTAATTGGTGAAAAGTCTTAAATTATAGATGGCTGATTACTTCTGAGTACATAAAATAATAGCAGGAAATGACTAACAAAGTGTTGCCAAGTACAGGACCTGCCAGGCCTGTTTTAATGAATAGCTAAAGATCACTGAAATTAGCACATTAATTGTACGCATGTAAATTGCTTCTGCTAAGTGCATTAAAATGTTCTCTTTGTAATCATGTGAAATTATTTATTTGGTTCCTATGCCCTTCTACAATCAATTACTCACAAAGACACAAAAGTAAACTTCAACATACTCCTTGCTTAAATTGGAGCGCCATCAATTGTGTGTCTCCATATTTTACTTTACAAACCAAGGGCTCACTTGTGACTTTTTATTTTTTCAAAGCCCCGCAAATAAAATTCTTTGTCAGATTGAGTAATTTCTTGCTTCATGTCTTTGAAATCCATGTAAAAGCAAAGGTTCCTGATCAGACTCCTTGAATGAGAATACCTGCCTGGCCATCTCATAGTTGGCTATGTAACTTTGGGTAGATTGCACAACTCTGTGCCTTAGTTTCCCGTCTGCCTTTCAGAACTGTGGTGAAAATTAAATGAATAAAAGTATGTTTAGAAAATGTTTCTTAAATCATCACGATGATAAAAGTCACCCGAGGGCACTCATTAAACCAAGCTTCCCAGGCTCCTCCTCTGAATTCTCTGTTGCTTCTAATTCAGGCCACCAGACGCCCTAAATGATCCTTATCATCTGAGAAATACTGTGGAAGTATCTGACGCATAATATTTTCTCTTCTATCCTCTTCTGTGCATATAGATTGCATCTGTGAACCAAAAACAAAACAAAACAAAAACAACAGAAAATTAAGCTGAAGGATATATCTGTTTGTGTTTAGGACTGTTTCTCTTGAATTTTTATTCATTGCTCTTTTTTTTTTATCAAATCACTGCAAAGTACAGTTACTAAGTTATCTATGATTGAGTTTTAGGTGTACAATATTCAATATAAAGCCCTTCACCAGTGTTTACTGTCTATCCACTTGCCTCTACCAATGTTTACAATTTTTCTCCATCACCATCCCCAGCTTGCCTCTATGTCAGGTACTTTTTCTTTCTCTTATTTCCTCCCTCTCTTTTTTTCCTTATAAGAAATATTGTTTTACTTCGATTCATTATTCTTGCCTGGTGTCTGAAGTAATGTGGAATTAGTCTGCTCACCTGTGCATAGGGGAATAGTTTTTCAATCATTAAAACTGCTCTAATAAACTGCTCTTTCAGAATTAAATATGTAAAATTCCTTAATCTGTTCACGATCATAGAACATGGTTTCTATAGTTCTTATAATCTTGATCAACATCTTCTGGAGAAAACTAGAGACTATAGATTTACCTCTTCAAATGTGTTTGTGACACCACTAGATATAAAATTGAACAGAATAGAAAATAGAAAATTATGTTTCAATAATAAATGCTCAAAAATTATCTAAAAATTGATGTAAAAAGTTTCTAATTTTGATATTTCTATTAGCTATATGACTGTGGGTGAGTCATTGAATATTTGCAGACTTGGACCTGATATCTGAAACAGGCCAAGGTAGGAGTAGTTACTTACTTTCTTATTTACCTCATAGGGCAGTTTAAAGGGGAAAAAATGAAGAAAATGGGTTGCATAATTTTGTGCCATGTTATGAAAAAGACAATAGCTGTAAAGCTATTTTCCAAAAAGTTTCTTAAAAATGAGATTTTAAAGATGTGAAATTAAAATAAAGAAAAAGAAAATGCTTTGTTATCTACCTACAAACTCTATATAAAATAAAAGTCAGTAGAATTCTATTTTCCTCTTGCTTTTATAGAATATGTATTGGTTCATATCAAGCCCATTTCAATATAATATAAATTTTTTCATAAGCATTTTGAAAATATTGTTGACAAGCTGAGTGACTTTTGCAAACTAGAGTGCTAAACTGTGCCTGCCAGGAGCAATTTCTGAGCATGGAGCCAGGAGTAACCCCTGAGCACTGCCAGGTGTGACCCAAAAACCAAAAAAAAAAAAAAAAAATATCTTCCATGATTCCAAATGAGGGTCTACAGCATACTATAAAAATTTAAAAGATTACACCCTCATTTCTCTTGACTTTGCTGAAATTCTCTTAAGGGAATCACATGTTGTAGGAGCATTTTATTTATTCTTTAATTGATTACAGAGATTTTGTTTTTTTGGTACAGTGTTCCTTTTTTTATTTTCCTCTTATGATTTTTAGTGTCAAGTTTAGAATAATGAGAGGTATGTCTCTTACAAAGATAAAATAAGGGAGAAATAATATTATTATAAGTATGAAAGCTTAGCTTTACTGATATTTTCAAATAATAATTTTATAAAAGCATGTTTTTGTTTAACAATAAGTGTAAAGAGTAGTGTATAAACTTATATACAATGGCATAATCAAAGCTATGCAAAATGTTCCTGTATTTATATATTTAAGTAAATAGAAAAATAAAAACATTGGAAGGAAAGAAAAATATTAAAAATTATTTTACTACTCACAGAATTCTTATATATTTCTAAATTTTCTATAAGCATGAATTTATTTTATGGACAAAACGTGTTAGCCAGAAAGTTAAAAAAATTATTCTGACATGTGGAAAGTGGATTTTTGTAGTGTGGGGTTATATATAGATAGTACAGGTGATAAGGTGTTTGCCTTGCACTCTAGCATTGCATAGGAAACTACAACCACCTCTGAATCACAAAACAGGAGCAGTACCATAACCCCAGTTATGGATCCCATAACAAGGGACACAATTTCAAGAATATAGATTTTCTAGTGCCAACTCTGGAAGGTGAAGAAGGGACTTTAAAATTTCTTCTCTTTGGGACTGGAGTGACAGTGCAATGGGTAAGGCTTTTTGCCTTGCTTACAGCTGTCCCAGTTCAGTCCCTACCATCCCTTATGGTACTATGATTATCAACAGAGCTCAAGCATCTAGCACATTTTCTTGACAATAGAGCCAGGAGTAAGCCCCGAGAACTGCCAATTGTGGCCCAGCTTCTCCAACTCCCCTTAAATTCTTCCCTCCATTCTATTTTATCAGATATTAGAAAAGGGACATAAGACACTTTGGGCAACAATCAAAGGAGATTACATTACACAGTGACAAAATACTTAGAAATGCTCTTTTGTCTGGGCCATAAAACTGCAACAGATGTGAATTCTTTTTATCTTGATTCTTATTTTTATTTGGGGGTGTGGGTAGTTTACACCTGGAAATGCTCAAAATCTCTCCTGGCTCTGTGCTTCAGAACTCCTTATGGTTGTGCTTGGAGTACTAGATACATTGCCAGGGATTGTACCCATGTCTGCAATGTACAAGACAAGTACTAGCTGTGCTATCTCTCTTTCTTCTTTTTAAACATATTTTAGGCAGGTGTCTTATGCATTGAGATAAACATTAATTATTTTTTCAAAAAAAATTCTTATAGATCCAAATAAGATTTTCCTTTTCCATGAGTTTTCTTATCTTATATCTTTTCTTATCTCTTGCCTAATTTTGGGCAGAATCAAATCACTCCACCAAAAAACTCCACGCATGGAGTAACAATATTTATTTTATGTACTTATTTATTTTGGATTTGGGGTCACATTAATCATTGCTCAGGGTTTCAGTCCTGACTCAGTCCTTGGTCATGACAATCTTAGGGGGTCACTTCTGGTGATCCTAAAGTGGGAGGACCACTTGAGACACTGATGATAGAACTTAAAACTCGCGCATGCAAAACATACGGTATGCTGTGCTATACTTGTTCATCATTTTATTTTCAATATCTGGTCAAAGATTTATTATGTACAAGAAGTTCAAATTGGAAGTAACCCCTTAAACCAGCTGAGTAAGAGTACAGACTAGAGCTTTCTTCATATTTCCCTGATGTGACAATGTCTTGATAAAGACTGAAAAGTAAAAAGGCTCACGTCTAAAATACTTGGACATTATGATACATAGCAGATTCTTCCATAATGTTGTCTAAATAGAGGTATCATCATGCAGAAGGATATTAGGCAATCCAAGTGAACTTTCTTCCACATTGCTGAACATTGTACAATGCGTAGCAATGACCATCAAACTCTGGCTAATTCTTTCTTTGGGTGCAATGAGTAGCTATAAATTTGCGCTATGAAATGCTTGAGAGAGTAAAGAAAAAGGCTATGATGACAAAGTGACAAATATGAGTCAGTAGGACCTACATTCTCAAGAAGTAG
>PVKC010034768.1:0-13735 GCA_004027635.1 Crocidura indochinensis
AGCTACCTGAGCACCCCACACACTTCTTCCCAGCTCCCTGCCGGACGCTGAAGGAGCTGCTGTTCGTGGGCCTGGCCTTCAGCGGAGTCACAGTGCTGCTCATCATCTTCCTGGTGGTCCTTGTCCTTCTCATCCTAAAGAAGGGGATCCTGCCCTACCTGCAGAGTTGCACCCTTGGCTTCCTGGGAAACAGGCTGCGGTGGACTCCGGCCAGGTTGGACCCTGAGGAGTCAGACATGGTGGTAATGAGAAGATTCTCTTCCCAAGAGCATGATGATGATGATGAGGTGTCCCAAAGAGTCTCTGAGGAAATCCAGGAGGCAGAGGAGCCTCTGTAGAAGACACCTTCTGAAGAACAACCCTTCTTATGCATGTTTAGTAAAATCTATTTCTCTAGTGCTCTGGTCTTGCCTGGGATTGCTCTGATAATTGCTAGATACATATTTCCCTTCTTTCCTTCTCTCCCTTTCTCCTTCCCTCTTCTGCCCTTCCTTTTTGCCAGCCTTCCTTCCCTCTTTTCCTCCTGTTCTTTAAGTCTCCTCCCTCCCTCCATTCTTTCCTTCTCCCCTCTTTGCCTCTCACCTCTCTATTTTCCTCTACCTCCTTTCCCCCTCTTTATTAATCTCTTTTATTTTGTCTGTTTTTTATGTTTTGTTTTGGGGCCACACCCAGTGATGCTCAGGGACTACTCCTGGCTATGAGCTCAGAAATTGCTCCTGGTTTGGGGGGCCCTATGGGATGCCGGGAATCGAACCAGGTTCATCCTGGTCCCTATTTTTTGGGGGGGGGGTCACACCCGACAGCACTCAGGGTTCACTCCTGGCTCTATGCTCAGAAATCGCTCCTGGCAGGCTCGGGGACCATATTGGAATGCCGGGATTCGAACCACTTTCCTTCTGCATCTAAGTCAAATACCCTAACCACTGTGCTATCTCTCCAGCCCCCCTATTTTTTTTTTAAATTTATGGAGACAGTGATTTTCACTCTCCAACTAATGAACTGGCACCTATCTCAAGGCTTTAAGAAGCTGGTCTGCAGTTGTTTAGAGGTTGACAATATCCAGCAGGAAGTAGTACAAAATATGGGCTAAGATTACAGTTGTTTTCTTCTTCTCCGTCCCGCCTCCTTTTTCAGTTGCTCTAATACCCATTTTTGTTGTTGTTTCTGTTTTTGTTTTTGGGCCACAACTGGTGACACTCAGGGGTTACCCCTGGCTATATACTCAGAAATCGCTCCTGGCTTGGGGGACCATATGGGACACCAAGGGATCAAACCTAGGACTGCCTTGGGTCAGCCTTGTGCAAGGCAAACACCCTGCATTGTGCTATAGCTCTGCCCCATCCAAACCTGCCTCTTTTCTATGTCAAGGATTGAATTGACGGTCTTACACATAGAAAACAGGTACTCTCTCATTGAACGCACCTGGACCCCTGATTCTTTTCTAAAATAGGGTTCTTTCCTGGTGCTGCTTGGCAGAGAAGTGCAGTTTGTGGGCTCAGCAGTGCCCAGGGACCACCAGGGTCACACCTGTAGTTATGTGGGGCGAGAGGTTGTATTCAGGGCATCCTACATGCTAGGCTGTGCTCAACCACTTGAGCTCTCTCCCCAGTCTGCAAACCTGATGCTTTTGGGGCTCACACCTGGTGTGGGCAGTGATCAGTAACTACTCCTGGCTCACTCCTTGGCAGTCACTCCTGGCATTGCTCAATGGTTCATGTGGGTTCAAACCCAAGCCTCCCAGTGCAGAGCATGCGCTCAGCCTTTTGAGTTTATCACCCTGGCCTCCTGACATTTTTTGAGAAGCCATTTTTATGTGGTCCCGGGACCCTTGAATTAACTACACAATGTGGATATGAATGTTTAAGGGAGCCTATGGCACAGGAGTGGGATTGCAGGGACCAAGTGGGACTGCAGCACCACTAAACACAGTTTGTTTTCTGTGTGTGTGTAGCTTGGCCTGAAGTCTGCAACATAAATCGTTTAGCTTTGGCCTCAGCTGTGCACTTGACTTCCTCCTCCGTGGGAAGTCTGCCTGCCTCCTGAGGACAGTCGAGGTTTTCCCAAGTGTTTCTGAACCTTTGTAACTAGAATGTCACTTCCACTCACATGATCTGTTCTTCCTTTTTTGTTTTGGGCCACACCCATTGGCCTTCAGGGGTTGCTCCTGGCTCTGTGCTCAGAAATCACTCCTGGCAGGTTCTGGGGACCATATGGTATGACTGGGTTCGTCTCAGGTTGGCTGCATGTAAGGCAAATGCCTTATTGCTGTGCTATCTCTCTGACCCTTGGTTCTATTCTTTTTTGGTTTTTGGGCCACACCCAGTGACGCTCAGGGGTTACTCCTGGCTACGCGCTCAGAAGTCGCTCCTGGCAGGCACGGGGCCTTGGTTCTATTCTTATCATCACTCTGCTAACTACAGGGTCTTGGGACCCAGAGAGAACTCAAGTTTTGCAAGCAAGAGGCCTGGGTTCCATCCCTAGCCTAATATATTCCCCTGAGCAGCACCAGACACAATTCCTGGGTGATAGTAGGAGTAGCCCTCAGACCAAAAACTAAATTAAAATAATAAAGTGGAGCCTCTTTCCTTCCCCAAGTTCTGCTCTAGGACATTGATGTATAGAGACCGGAAACTCAAGCTCAAGAGCATGGGTTTCCACCAACAGGAGATGGAGGGGAAGCTGGCTGGCTTTGGCACAGGCAGATGCCAACTTCTTGGTTGACATCTCCAGCCCTGGCCTGGACTCCCGGTGTTGCCAGTGCTGCCTCCTGGTGCATGTCCCCCACTGATTCAAGTGGGACCGGCGAGGGGCAGTAGAGAAGTTCAGACAAGCTGATGCGTAGCAGCATATTCAACTCAACTTGTTCTGTTCATTCATTCTCAGACACCCTGCTGCAGCTGGGGTGGGGGGTGGGCTGGCCCCACTATTGAGGTGGGAAGTAAAATGAGGCCACCACACCCATACCATTAAATCATTTCTTTCCCCAGGATCTTGTGATGTCCTTGTTCCCAAGAATGTCATCCTGGGTTGAGAGAGAACACAGGGGATTACAAGATGCCTTCACATGGCTAACCTGGATTCAATCCCCAACACCCCATATGGTCTCTTAAGCACTGCCAGGAAACTGTATGTTAAGCTAGTAGTAAGACCTGACTATACGAGATGTGTCCCCCAATACAGGGCTCCTCTTTGTTTCACCCCACCCTCTTCTGCCTCATCCCTCATGTGCAGCAGAGCCCAGAGAAAACACAGGACACCCTATTCATTTCAGATAAACTAATTTTAAATGTGTCCCAAATATTGCTTCTCCACCCTTGCTAAATCTGTCAGTCCGCACTCCCCTTCCCTCCTCATTCCTGCTCTTCCTCCACCCACGCCCCCAGACCAGCAGTCTGTCCTTTCTCTCCAGTTGCTACAGTAACAAGAATAAGTGATGTGAGTGAGCAGGTGTGCGGGGAGTGGAGTTAGTCCCAGTTCTGCTTCTGCCTCCCACTGACTAAGGGAACCAAGGCTAGTGCCTTTATGGAGCTTGGTTTCCCATCTGTAAAAGGGAGAAAAGGAGCCAGGAGATACTCCAAGTGCCTGCCTTGCCTGTGGGAGGTTGGGTCCAATCTCCAATATCACACGGTTTCCCAGACCACCCAGCTGTGTTTTCGGTGTCCCCAAGCAGCATCATTTAGCTGGGCCCAAGCCTCTAGTTATTGGGGGCAAGTATTGCTCTGATTGGTCTCCTTAAGGCTCCCTGTGCCCTCTTTGGGACACTCCATTCCCCACCCCCAATGTGTTTTGGTTTTATTTTGGGCATACCTGGTGGTACTCAAAGATTACTCTTGGCTCTGTGCTCAGAGCTCACTTCTGGCAGGGTTCAGTGACCCACATGGGGCATCAGGGACCAAACTCAGGTTGGCCTTGACAAGGCAAACAGCCTGTTGTACTATCACTCCAGATCCCAGTTTTCTAGTTAGGAGGTAAGATTCTATACCATACATGCAGTAGAAAGTGAAAATATGGCTGAGGTGGGTTTGGAGAGTCCAAGAGTCAGGCTATATACTCTGTGCCAGCTCCTACCAATTCTTGACTTTCTTCCAAGCCTCTCCAGGCACCAGTCAAGTCCTGTGGCTCCCGCCTGGCCACATCTTCTTGATAAGCTGATTCCTCCTGCTGAGAGTCATGAGAAGCCAGGTGCTGTCAGGACGGAGTAGGTATCCAGGTCTCTGACTTGGAGCAGGAGGCTCCAAAGCAAACTATGGTGATCTAACCTCTCCCCTTGACCCCCAGGTCCATGCGTGTTATATGTTTATGTGTGAATGTGCTGTCCAAGCTTTTGAACTGAGAACAGGGTGCTGGGACTTGGAGCAAACTCATTGGTCTGCTCTATTGTGAGTTTCCTTAGATATGGTGCAACGGAGCATAGTGGATCTCTACTGCATCTACTGCCCAAGAGACTTCTCTCCCCTTCACCCTATTGCTGCTAATGCAGAGGAATAACCAGAACATTTCTACTGGCAGACATAGGAAAAACATCTGTCGTCGTCGTCTTCTTTTTAAGTTTTTGGGACACACCCGGTGATGCTCAGGGGTGACTCTGGCTCTGTGCTCAGAAATTGCTCCCATCTTGGGGAACCATATGGAATGCCAGGGATTGAACCCAGGTCCATCCTGGGTCAGCCACGCATGCAAGGCAAATGCCCTACCACTGTGCTATCTCTCTGCCCCCCTCTTTTTTTAATTTGTAGGTTTTCACTCTCCAGCTAATGAATTGGCACCTGTCTCAAGGCTTTAAGAACTGGTCTGCAGGTGTTTCGAATGTGAGACATGAAGTAGTACAAAATATGGGCTAAGATTCAAGTTGATTTCTTCTCTTTCTCCTCCTCCCCCTCCTCCTCTCTTTTCAGTAGCCCTAACACCCATTTCTTTTCTTTTTCTTTGTTTTTGGGCCACACCCGGTGATACTCAGGGGTGACTCCTGGATATGTGCTCAGAAATCACTCCTGGCTTGGGGGAATCATATGGGACGCCAGAAATCAAACCGAGGTCCATCTTGGATCAGCCGCGTGCAAGTTAAACACCCTACTGCTGTGCTATTGCTTCAGCCCTCCATGTTGTGTCTTCTTATTTGTCTTTTGTTTTGTTCTGTTTTGAGTGCTCAGTGCTCAGAGGTAACTCCTGGCTCTGAGCTCAGAAATCACTCCTGTCAGTGCTTAGGAGGGAAAATATGAGATGCCAGGAATTGAACTTGAGTCAGCTGTATGCAAGGCTGTACTCACTTTATAGCCCCTGCTATAAAGTGGGGGGGGGGGGGAAATAACACCTGGCAGCACTCAGGGTTTAATCCTGGCTATGTGTTCAGAAGTCACTCCTGGCAGGCATAGGAAGGGGGAGACCATATGAGCTGCCAAATTCGAACCACCATTCGTCCTGGATCAGCTGCGTGCAAGGCAAACGCCCTACCGTTGTGCTATCCAGCCCCTTCTCTTATTTATCTTAAGAGATGATAATAGGTTAATTAAGAGCAGTGCCTTTGAAAATACCCCTCCCCAAAGGACCTGGGTCTTGGATCTGTCACTTAAGAGAAGTGGATGCTCTGGGGGAGTGATGTCACCTCTCTGAACCCTCATTTCTCTCCGTGATGAGTGGCCTTGGGGGAGGTGTGAGTGTGAAGTGACACTGAGAGTGGCTGGTGAGGGGGACATAGACAGCACTCACCCCAAGAGAGCTGTGATTGTTTTATTATTATCGCCATGTGGCAGCTAGAGCCACATGTGACTCTGCTTTCCTTTTGCTTCCCAGAAAAGTTCTTTTAATTGCTCAAAATCTAAAGCTGTGAGTTGCAAAGGAAGGAGGTAGAGGTGAGAACACTTAACTTGGGAAGCTGTGTGCTTCGAGTCAAAGGTTGATCAGGGTATTGGCTACCTACTCAAGGGGATGGCCATGGCCAAAAATATGGGCGCAGATCCACCGGGTCTCTCCCCCAGGCAAGTCCATTCTCTCCAAGACACTGTCTCTGTCCACGGTGCTGAAACCTGCAACTCTGGCTTGCTCTTAGCCCACCCATCCATGGACCGCTTGCTTCCTACCTCCCTCAATACCACAAACATTGAACATCAACTAGTTAAGGAGCAGAAATAAAAGGAATTTAGATGCATTTACAAGTCATGTAGCTCATAGATCATTGGGGGAAGAGATTCAGACACAAACACATGCTTTTAGAAGTGAGGGCAGAGGTCCGACGTTCATATTGCTATTTCTTGGGTTTCAGACTGCCATTTGCCTCTTGCTTCTCTGTTTGCCTCTCTATATCCCACAACTTTGACATCCTCAGGGCCCCGCCTCTCATTTCTTTCCTGATCTGAGCACAGCATAGACTCCCACAAGGCAGCTCTTCTACTCACTCATGTCACAAAGTCAATAGGACGAATAATGATCAGTGAGAAGGAGGGGGAGAGAGAGAAGCAGAGGGCTGAGTCTCTGAGAAGTGAAGGGTTCGCCTACACAGGGGTGTATTCCTTGTCGTATTTCTGCATGCCTTCGTCTGGGAGCAGCACCTCCACTGTGAAACTGACCTTCTTGGCATGGACAAAACTATAGGTGTTGTCGAAGCGCAGGACATCTGGGGGTACAGAGAGACAGAAGGGCAATTGGGGCTGGCTTCGCATTCTCTGAGCTTGCTTTCCCATGCCATGGGGAAATCAGGCCGTGTTTCCACTTAGCCTGCCAAACTGGGCCAAGTTCCCACCACTCCTCCTGGGAACTGTCAGCCCTGAGCAAAGCCTGCAAGTAGCCAACTGGTCTCCTGGCTCAGGCCCAGTTCTGGCTTTGGTTGCACCAACTGGCAATGGGAACAATGACCACTGCATCCCAGTCATTGTCTCCAACATGGATGCTTGCCTTCTATGAAGTGGGGTACTGGGCCAGAGCTGGGTGTGATTCCTGCCTCCTCACAACCAACCAGTGGTTGGAATCTCTGCTCTGCAGGTAGACAAACTCCAGATATAGCTCCCTAAGATTTGGCTAGGACCCTGTAGCTTCCCTGAGATTAGCCCCTTTCCAAATGCTCTCACTGTATGATCCTAGATATATCTCTTTACCTCTTAGATTTGCTCCTGGGGAAATGGCAACTACATAGTCATCCTTCATCTGTTTCCCCCAGGGCCCACCACTTTCCAAGCTTGTGCCTTTCTGACTCTCAGAGCCCAGTGGGCATCTGTGAATGTGGAGCCAGTGTCAACTGTGGAGATGAATGTTCTAACTGAGGTGGGGTGGCCCCCATATGACCACTGCTCCCTTTACTCCTCTAAACTGTGTGTTGGGGACTCCTTCTAAATCTGAGGCCCAGACAGGGCAGACTTACACACGCCGGCCTCTGCACAGGTCAGGCTTCCATCCTCAGGCACCATGTGGGCGTTGTAGCGCTGGTTGGTCAACACTTCTGTCATCTCCCCAGCCCGCTGCCGCTCCCCCATCTTGGTCTTTAGGAAAACCCCAAAGCCAATGTCGGCCCCATCGGATGCAAACTGCCATCTGGATTTGGGAGGTGGGAAGGATGAAGACCAGCAGCCACTCTGCATCTGATGGTTCCCAGAGGGCAAGGGTCCAGCCACAAGGGATTGGGCATCTGTCCCTACCTGAGAACACAGCCTGGAAACAGAATCTCGTACTCCACCTGGTGTGAGGAGCCGCGACTGATCTGTACCGAGTGTTCATACTGTGTCTTCACCTGGTCCCGCACATACATAGACTTGGGGATATCCCCACCATAGTTGATCTGTGGGCATGAGACACGGACCTCACTCCTCTCTCCCAAATATTTTCGCACCCTTTCCCCTATGACCAGCCTATGAGCTGCCTATGACCAGCTCTTGCACATCTTCTCCTCACTTGTTTCTCCTCTCCCCTAGAGAAACCTGATCATTTAGTGCCCCCTGGGAACTTCCCTTTCCAATTCAGTCCTCTGCATCAAAAAGATCTTGTTTCAGGGGGCCTGAGAGACTGTACAGAGGTTAAAGCACTTTGTTTGAATACAGACAACCCCTGTCTGATCTCTGGTACTGCAACACAGACCCCCCTGTCCAGCATCACAGGAGTGATCCCTCAGCTAAGAGCTAGAAAGAGTCCTAACCATCACCCCATCCCCATTTTCTATTTTTTTTTTTTTGCCTGAGATTTGCTGACAGTCCTGTACAGGGGTTCAGGGACCCTTTACCTCTCAAGGTCTCTGCACAGACATCTACGCAGTGAAGAATCAAGGAGTGAATGAGAAAGAAACCAAGCTCTTCTCACATTCATCCTCTTGTTCTGGGGTTCTTAATACCTTAGTTAAACATTTGGGGTTCCCATCAGGGTCAGTCATGGTTCCTCCAAACTGAGCAGGCAGTTCCTCAGGACTGATGAGTTTCAGCAAACCTTCCTTCCAGTTGGCTAAGGACAAAAAAGTTGAGGGGAGGCTATCAGACTGTGGGAACCCATGAACCCGAGGGATGAGAGTGGAGAAGAGTCATATAGGTGCTAAGTATTCAGGTCTAATGCCTCAACCTCCCAGTTTCTGGAGGCACAAAATGCCTGCAGGTATTATATGCAATTGAAAAGTTTTGTCCACTAATGAACAAATATATACACTCATGAGACTATATATTATAGTCTATTATATATTATGGAATTAGAAAAATCCATAAAACACAAAAATAAAGTGAAAAGCCAACTTATTTCTTGGCAGTCACACATTAAAATTATGTTGCATTTTCTTTCAGAGTTTTATCTTAGTTTTTACCAAAATTAATCATACTATTCTCATCATATTATACCCTACTGTCTTTTACTTAATGAATTTATTCTGTCATAATTTTGACTGCCTAATAATTTATCAAGTGTATACATTGTTAATTTTGTTAATTTACTGGTCCTTTCTTGGTGATCCTCCTTAGAACTTTGTCTATTTTTCCTATATCTTGTCCTCATCACCTTCAGTCCAGCTTGCTTTTAGAAGCACTGAGTGGTGATAAGAAACTGAGGTCCAGGGCCCGGGAGATAGCATGGAGGTAAGGCGTTTGCCTTTCATGCAAAAGGTCATCAGTTCGAATCCTGGTGCCCCATATGGTCCCCCGTGCCTGCCAGGAGCAATTTCTGAGCATGGAGCCAGGAGTAACCCCTGAGCACTGCCGGGTGTGATTCAAAAACAAAAAAAAAAAAAAAAAAAAAGAAACTGAGGTCCAAACCCAGAGATTTATTATCAACCCACCAGCCAACCAACCTTAAAGGAAAAAGGCATGGAGGCATTAGTCACCAAAGAAGAGAACAGGCAAAGATAACTCTCACCCCTGTTGTCTAAGTTGGATCTCATTTTGGGGGAGGTGTAGTTTCTAACTCTGGGTGACATTTGGATGGGTGACATCTGGATGGGATGATGGATAAGCCTCACTTCAAAATTCATGCACAGACATCAGAGGACAAAATCAGAGTTACTTACTTCCCAGCACTACAATTTTTCTACGAGTGTCCTCACTTAGGAAGGGCTTCATAAGGTTGTAGCCCACAGGAAACAGTTTGGTGGCTGGAGATATACAACAAGAAAAATAGAGAATACAACATTATTTTCTTTTATGTTCTATTATAATTTTATTATATAATTATATGTAATATATAAAATAGAATTATATATAAGATATAAATATAATTATATAATTATTCATGTAAATATGAAATATTTATTTCATACTAGTCATACTCAACAATAAATAACTTTGAGAAATTCCAGTGGCCTGCACTGGGCAAACCATTCAACCAACTAGTCATCCAGCTGATAAATATCTGTCAACCTGTCAACAAATCAAGAGTCAATAAATCAACCAATTCACATTTAAACTAATTCACTAATTTGTTTACCTAACAATCAAGCAACCAATCAACACATAAGTTGACCTTCAGAAGGCTGTCAACCTTCTGATTGAATCTAGTTTAATACCTATCACATTGCCCAACTAATGCCCCTCTCTACTCAACACAAATTTATATAACCAACCAACCAATCATTCAAACAACCTGAGTTATCTTATCCAATGAATCAAGATCTAGAAAACAGAAAACTAGTAACCAATTTGTTGATATGCCACTCATTCACACAATCAAATTAAATGCCAATCACTCTGTCAACTAAGTTAACAATCTAACCAACCAATCAGGCAACCTATCAAATGATCATTTAGCTCAGTTAACTAACTATACCAAGCAATAAATTAAGCAGTCAAACAGTTAGCCATCAAGCATACATTCATCTTTCTATCCATCCAACGACCCAAACAGCCACTTAAATACTCATTGCCCATCTACATGGTACCACTTCTGTAAGGATACTATCAGGGATGACTATAGACATGACAGGAGTAAAAAATATATATATAGAGAGAGAGGTTTTTGTTCAAGGAACAGACAAGTCAGCAAGGAAAACAGTATGAACACACACAAGACAACTGTGGCCTCTAGAAGGCAGTAGATAAGAAAGACCAGGTTGAGCTGGGCTATCTTCCAGTGCCAAAGGTGGTTTGGGGAGGGAGAGAGAAGAGCAAGGGTATATACCTGGAGAGCTGTGGTTGAAAGTGCCTCCTCTTACAATAAGGCCAACCACCGAGGTACCATTTACTTAAAACTTTTCTCTGTTCCAATTAGAGCATGTCACAGAGTTATATGCACTGATGTGCATGAAGACAACCAACCAACCAACTTGTCTCCCTACGTCTCTGGGATGAAGGGGCTAATAGCACTTAGGGACAATGAAGAAACAGACAGAAGAAAGTGAAATACTTGCCACACACCTTTCACAATGAGCATGAACTTCAGGGTCTCTGGGTAATTTTCCTCAAGGAGACCAAAGAACTGTAGAACCAAGAAAGACCTCATTAGTTTGTACCTCCTATTCTACCACTATCACTTTTGCAGGATTCTAGATGACTTGGGAGAATTTCCTTTATTTCCATCAGGTCCACTGGCCCCTGGAAGGGGCTCTTCTAGTCTCAGACTTTACAACCACATCTTGCTAATAGTTACAAGTCATAAATTATTTTAGAACAAATGCTAAGGTGACAGGAGTATAGTAGTCATGAAGACTGCTGTTGGTTAATGCTCATTGTTTGCCAGAAATGTGCATAGTGATCTGTAATCAATGCACTGAAGTCCACCTATATCTTTTTGGGATGTAAGCTCAGTGTCCCAATCCTGCCGTTGAGGAAACCACAAAAAGGAAAGGGCAAAGTGATTTGTCTCAGAATTGGGGGTGGCAGCACCGAGAGAGGCTTGGAAGAAGCTGGCCCCTTTGATCTCTGCACAGAGTGTCCCTGACACCAGTTATGCAGTATCTTTCAGGAAGCCTTTGGGGTTTCCTGAGTTGCAGTGAGGGGTCCCCCCACATTGAGCAAGTCTTGACTCTGAGTGAGCATCAAGGTCTCAGATGTTTGAACTGATCATTAAAGTAAGCAGGGGGCTCCCAGAAATCTTTGCCTCACCTCCTGGTACACTTCCACCAGAGGCTTCCAGAAGTGCTTCAGTCCCAGACCCTCACAGTCAAATATCATCACAATGGTCTCAATCTTCTTTCCTAGCTGTAAGGATGAGAACAATGATCAGCTCCATGGATCAATGGGCTGACTAAGAACATAGGAGACAGTACTAGTCTATGACCCTCAGGAGAGAAAAGACAAAGCAGTGAATGTACTTACTCACTCACCTATCATTCATTCACTATCCAGCCAGTGTCCATCCACATATCTGTGCATATATCCATCTGTATATCCAGCAATCCACCCATTGACTTCCCCAAACATCAATTCTCTGCTCCATTCATTCATACTGCAGGTTCATTTATCCTTTTAGAGTGTAATTTACCCAGGGGAATCTTAATAAGCATGTATGTTGGGTCAGACACTGAGAACGCCATGTTCCTCAGTGTCTGACATAATCAAGCACGAGAATGTTATGTTTCATCCTCAAAGTTCATTCTCAAACATGATACTGTCATGGTTATCCAGAGAAAAGGAACCAAATGTTTAGAGAGAACATTATAGAGATAGCTGTCTTATTTATTGTGATGCCTTATTTAATCTTTGTAACTTTGATTTAATCATTAATTTGTTTGGCAAGGAAAAAGGTTCTGAGAGGGAGGGGACTTTCAAAAGCCACCTAGTCAGGAAGGGGCAGGATTGTGGGTGGTGGTGGGGGAGGGTTAATAGGTGTGCTCCAGGACCCATCGAGGCAGCCACTTCCCCATACCTGCCCCCTGGGCCTTACCCGTTCAGTCTGCAGGTCACACTCATGCAGAATGCGCTCACAGTCCCGCATCTTGGTCTTGAGCAGGTCTTGCTTAGTGACAGAGAACAGCAGGCCCTTGGGGTCTAGTGGCCCAATGATGTCGTACCACACGGGACAGCCATCACGGTCATAGCCACACAGGCCACCAGGCATGTATTTCTGGATTACCTGTGTGTGAAGATCACATGGCACTTGGCCTTTGACACCTCCCCAGATACCACCAGAATGGGGGATATGTGCAGTGCCTTCCCTGAAAGACTACATGATTGTGCAGATGAGTTTTGAGGGGCCTGTTGAGGAGGGTCTTTGGTTTGAGGGCCATACCCATCAATACTCAGGGGTTACTCCTGCATCTATGTTCAGGAATCACTCCTGGTGGGCTCAGGGAACCATGTGGGATGTTGGGGGTCAAACATAGGTTGGCAGCGTGCAAGGCAAGTGCCCTCCCCTCTGTGCTATTTGTTCTGGTCCCCGCAGAGGAGTCTTTCTCATAGCAGGGACCTTCAGTGTCACATCTTAGCTGGGTCTGAATCAAAGACATTGTTTTGTTTTGAACTAATTAATTTATTTTTAGGGAGTGTCACATGTGGTGCTCAGGGATCATACCTGGTAGAGCCCAGGGGACATATGCACTCCTGGGATTCAAACTAGTATGACAGCTGCAGCTACCTGCTCAGCGCCTTCCTACTTCTTTCTTTTTTTATTTTTGGATGGGAAGTGAATCACACCTGGCTATGCTCAGGGCTTACTTCTGGTTCTTTGCATAGGGATTACTCCTGGCAGTGCTCAGAGGTACTTTATATGGGATTCTTAATTTTTGTTTGTTTTGTTTTTGTTTGTTTCATTTTTTTGTTTTAATGAATATAATTAATTAATTAATCATTTTTATTTTGGAGCCACCTCTGCAGTGTTGGGGCTTAGTGTTTGGGGATCATTCCTAACAGGACTCAGGGGACTATGCAGTGCCCAGATAAGCCCAGAGCTCGTACTAAACAATTAAGATGGTGGTCATTATTTGACTAAGACATCAACTGTTGGGAGGTTGCCCCAGTTCCTGGAGGACTGTTTCTTTCTCACTGGATCAGAGACTGTGATCAAGTTTCAGGAGTGTGGGTACAGAGGCAAAGGCTAATGATGGGAGCAATGAGCTGAAACTAGGGGGGTCCCTGAGTTCAAAGCCCAGTTGCTCAGATGTACTGTGGGACTTTAAAGAAGCGACTGCACCCAAACTAGGACCTCATTATCCTCACCTGAGACCTGAGCCAATAGCACCCACCTTAGAGGATGCAGAATTTAATGATTGCATGCAGGTAATCGTCTTTACTTGGATGGGGGATGGTGGCAATGATCTCTGCAGGGACCATTGGCCCAGAAAGGCTGGTTCCTATAGTTTTTTACTGGGACCTGGTGACATGGTGCAGCTCAGGACTGAGTACCAAGG
>PVKC010034769.1:0-13525 GCA_004027635.1 Crocidura indochinensis
CTTTTTTTTTGCCATTTATCCATGCATTAAAAAAGACATTTTAAACACTCACCCTATCATTTTTGTTCTAACAAAGGTCTGCCATACTCCTCACAATCATAATTCCTCTTGATGGTTGAAATGTCTCCCAGAAGAATAGTAATCATAAGTTAGTTAGATCCTTGTCATTTGTGGGTTTTACCAGAAAGGTTGACTTTAATATTCACCCACAAAAAGTAGTTGTGTAGAGATTATTGTTCATTTTAAAACCTTTTTTCCCTTGGTGGCAGAGCACTTGCTTCCCTGTGCTCTGAATTTGATCCCTGACACCACAAAAGAATAAAAATGTTTTCTTTTTTCTTTGACCCTCTAAAATGAGTTATTATAGGTCTTTAATAATAATACGCTCACTCTCTTAATTTTCAAGTCACTATTAAGCCCCTACGTTTTGCAAATCTCTTTTGATACTGAAGATATGTCGATGACTAAACTAGACAAAAGAATTTTTATTCTGTTAAACTTGGAATCTAACTGGGAGAGATAGACAAGTAACAAGATAAATAGGCAAAGTATATAGTACTTAAAAGGTGTGGAGTACTGCTGGAACAATGAGGCAAGTCAAGGAGGACTGAGAGATCTTATCCTTCATTTTTAAAGTATCTTAGTTAAGTTCAAATTCATGCCTAAAGTTACTTTTTTACACTTCTTATTACTACAACATTGATAATTCTACTTTTAAATAAAGGCTACGTTGAAATTGATGTATACAGTTGCAGGTGTTCCTGTGTTGGTAAAATTGTGGGAGGGGGAAATGATTTCCTCAGTACCTCTTTAGTTAAAAAATAATAAAACCCTGAATATTTAATAATTACTGACCATGATAAAATTTCAACTCCACAATTAAAAATATCCTCCAGCTAAAAACCAGCACTGGTGGGGGTGCTGTATATTCTATGACTGAAACCCAACTACTAACATAACTGTAACCATAGTACTTAAAGAAATAATTTAGGGAGCTGGAGAGAAAGCATGGACATAGGATGTTTGCCTTGCATGCAGGAGGATAGGAGGACAGTGGCTCAAATCCCGGCATCCCATATGGTTCCCCAAGCCTGCCAGGAGCGATTTCTGAGCGTAGAGCCAGGAGTAACCCCTGAGCACTGCCAGGTGTGACCCCCCCCCCAAAAAAAAACAAAAAAAGGAAATTATTAAAATAAAAAAGAAAAAGAAAAAAAAGCATGGTGCCAAAGGTGCAGCAGGTAGGAAGGGTGCTTACCTTGCTCATGGACATCCCAGATTTGATCCCCAGCACCACTTATGAGTCTCTGACACCCTGCAGTAGTGATTCCTAAGCTCAGAGCCAGTAGTAAGCCCTGAGCACCGCCAGATGTGCCTTCTCAAAAACAAAACAAAACAAAAAACATTAAACTGGAAAATGTTCATCTCTATCCACTACTCACTAAATGAGATATAGTACATAAATTATACCCTAAACAACTGATTGTGGGTGTGTATATATTTTGGTTATACTTACCATACTAGATCATTTCTGAATATTTTAAATGTTGAAGTTATTATAAAAGACCCCTCATTTTTTCCTGGTGCAGCCACAGCAGAAGTTACCAGAGGTGAACAAAGAACATTAGTGGAGACTTTGAAAAACAGCAGCAGTGGAAACCAGGGTGAAAAGCAGTAGACTTTGTCTTAAAAGATGTGTCATTAGCCAAACTGAAGCTCTGCAGACCCAGAGCAAAAGACCATTTGCAGCAGAGTCCCCATGGGGCATGACTATACTCTATTGCAGTAACACTAGCTGAGGGACTATGTCTAAGTGGTCATGACTGCCTCAGGAAGGGAGAGGAGATGTCTGTGTTCGTGTCCTGACATGAGTGCCTTCATTGATCCTATCTATGCTAATAGCAGGGAAGGGTTCAAGGAGTATAGGATTATGAGTTATTGCAGAAGGTTATTCAGGATATTTTTTTTAATCATTGGGCATCATCTTAGGCCTTTAGTTTTAAAATTGTGTGTGCTTCGACATGCCTAAGAGTGAAATATCAACGAGAGCAGAAAAACCATTTTTTAGGACAATAAAGAAACTTTTAGGAGTCAGAAGACAGCTACCTATATATTTGAACTGAGAAAGATCAGTGTGAAATTGGTTAGAAGTTGGATGGGTTTTCCAGCTTCCAATAGGAAGTAATATTTTTAGTAAATAATCTTTTTAAATATTTAAGTCAAATGTCTTCTTATAAAAAAATAGAAATAGAGTTATTGGGAAAAGGTTTAGAAAAAAATTTTAATGACCTATAACTCAACAGAAAGTAGTTGTTAATATGTAATGTTAGTCCCAAAGCTGTGTGGTGAGGTGTGCTGGGAACCACAATCAATTCTCAAGGTTGCAGGGGGACTTTTTCTATCATCAAGGCAAACACATCTGCCCAGCAGCACATTGGAGATAGTTCAAAGTTTGAGCTTTAGAATTAAATTCTGTTTCTTTTGATGACATTACATCAAAAGTGTTTGTTTCAATGATTGCTGAGATCTTAGTTATTTTAAAAAAAAAGAGTACCATGTAAAAACTAATGTGAAACTGGAAATGGGGATAATGGAATACAGTTTGACTCTAAACTCTTAAGTTCTGCATAGGCTAACAGGTAAAACACATTGCATTACGTGTCAATAGGTTAGATGAAAAAGAAAACAGTGTGTGTGTGTGTGTGTGTGTGTGTGTGTGTGTGTGTGTGTGTGTGTGTGTGTGTATGTTTCAGAAACATCTAGGTGACTAGGATATCTATTCTTATTAACCTTTTTGGATTTAATTGCTTAACAAACAGTCCTGGTAGATATTTGTCTTGGCCTGGGGCTACTCTCAAAAAGTACTGCGATTTGAGGCCGGAGCCATGGCACAAGTGGTAAGGCAGTTGTCTCTATGCTAATCTAGGACGAATCAGGTTCAATCCCCTGGTGTCCCATATGGTCCCCCAAGCCAGGAGCAATTTCTGTGAGTGCATAGCCAGGAGTAACCCCTGAGCATCACTGGGTGTAGCCCCAAAAGTACTGTGATTTAAGTGTTCCATAAGCATTTAGGGACTTCTTTTTTTGTTTGTTTTTGGGTTACACCCAGCAGCGCTCAGGGGTTACTCCTGGCTCCATGCTCAGAAACTGCTCCTGGCAGGCACGGGGGACCATATGGGGCACCGGGATTCGAACCGATGACCTTTTGCATGAAAGGCAAACGCCTTACCTCCATGCTATCTCCTGGGCCCCCATTTAGGAACTTCTAATACATGTCTTACTAGTTTTACCCTGTGTCTACCCACACATAATTTTGAAGGCTGTATATATATATATATATATATATATACACACACACATATATACACATATACATATATATACTTATTTTTACTTAATATATTGTGGACATCTGTTTCAATAAGTTTGGATCTGCACCATTATTTTAAAATCTTTTTCATTGTTTGCTTTTCTACTTTTTAATATTAGAACCAGTCTGGATAGCTCTTGTGCACTTGCTGTGCTTCAAGGCCACACTTAGTGGTGCAAAAGGGACATCTGCAGGCAAACAACTCAGAACTTCAGGTATACTAGGCTGTGCTCTATCACATTTCATGATTATGATTAACCAATTCTGTGTTATTCAGAAGTTTAAAGAAACTCTATACTTTTCTAATCAATGATGTGATCATCCTCTGTACTTTTTTATTTACCTGTACAATGATTTCTTTAAACTAGAGCCCTAAATAAAACAAGTTACTAGATAAACAAATAGGTACTTTCTAATATTTTTACATCTGTCTATTCTATCTCTAGCCTCTCTGTCCACCTGTCCAAACTGACCTTTCATAATCTACCAATCTATCTCTTGCAGCTTGTAAGAATACTTTAGTAAAAGGAAATGAAATATTAAAAATAACAACCATTGGGATTCAGATTTTGATCAATTCATCAAGGATATACCACTTTGCTAACTGAATAAACATTGTGTCACTTAGAAAACTAGTTAATTCAAACTGTAGGAATTCTTGAAGCTTTGACAGCCTGAAGGTCAGAGGTGGCTAACAGCATAGTCCAAGCAGATACCCACTTATTGAATAGAATAATTGTTTTTCAGAAATCTTCTTAAACCTTTTCTTCTTTAACTTGTGTGTGTGTTTTTAAAACAACATTGTATTGGGCCCGGGAGATAGCATGGAGGTAAGGCGTTTGCCTTTCATGCAAAAGGTCATCGGTTCGAATCCCAGTGCCCCATATGGTCCCCGGTGCCTGCCAGGAGCAATTTCTGAGCATGGAGCCAGGAGTAACCCCTGAGCGTCGCCGGGTGTGGCCCAAAAACCACCACCACCACAACAACAACAACAACAAAACATTGTATTTACCAGAAAGTCAGACTACATTGCATGGCTTGGTGGGGTTGGCATTATGGGATGGGTCACACCTAGCAGTGCTCAATGGCTACACCTGGTTTTGGGCTCAGGGTTTGCTGCTGCCAAAGGTACTGTGGAGATTTGGTGGCACTGCTTTGGAACCAGGTCATCTGTTCCAAATTCTCTGTCAATCTCTTCAGTCTATACCTTTCACGTTCACTTCATGAGGAAGAGGCAAATAATCCAAATATAAGTTGATCTCAGCTTTTTTTTTCCTGGAGGATAAATATGAAGGTATTGTGAATGTGAATAGAACCTTTCCTTTCCAAATGCACATTGCCTCTATTTCTCTCTATTACATATAGTTGGTATATTTAATATATAACTTGAGCTGTTATTTTCAATTATTAGTGATCAAGGAAAAAGCATATTAGGTGTTTAGGCTCTAATCATGGAAGCATAAAGGTAAGGATACTTTGGGGTTATTTTAGAATTATTTTCTTTTTGAAGAAAACTCTTAGGGCCCTTTCTCTGGGAAACTAAACTACACTGAAAGACAATAACTGGGTGTCGAATGGAGATAAAGTGATATGCATGGTATCCCTTCATTAACAGTAGTGCAAACCACAGTGTCTAAAAGGGAAAAAGGGAGAGGGGGGGAGAGAGAGAGAGAGAGAGAGAGAGAGAGAGAGAAGAGAGAGAGAGAAGAGAGAGAGAAAGAGAGAGATACAATACCTGTCTGCCCAAAGGCAGAGGGAGGCGGGAGGGAAACTGGGGTCATTGGTGGCAGGAAATGTTCATGGATGAAGGGTTGTGTACTTTGTAAGACAAACCCAATCATGAACAACTTTTGTAATCACAGTGGTATTGTTTTTGTTTTTGTTTGTGGGGAGGCACACCTGATGATGCTCAGGGGTTACACCTGGCTATGGGCTCAGAAATCGCTCCTGACTTGGGGGCCATATGGGATGCTGGCGGGGGTCGAAACACAGTCCGTCCTAGGCTAGCATGGGCAAGGCAGATGCCTTACCACTTGTGCCACGCTCCAGCCCCGGTAATCACAGTGTTTAAAGGGGGGATGGGGGTCCTGCTGCTTCAGTAGAGAAAAAGAAAGACACATGCCCGTTTTGTTGAATGAAATGCTAAAATTGTCTGTAATTTCACATAATGGTAAAGTGTTTTGTATTTCTTTGTAGGGGTGGGTGAATGGGGCAGGGGAATACCTGGCTCTGCACTCAAGGATCTATCTAGTTTGGGCTCAGGAGACCATATGGAGTGTGGGCTAGAAAAAGGTCAGTCAACTTGCTAGGTATGTGCCTTAACCTTTGTATTATCTCTTGGACCCTTGAGTGGCATTTTTAAGACCATCTCTCTTCCTTTGATTTTGATCTAAACTCTAAAAATAATTTGATTTTATAATAATCCAGTGACATTAGTACTTCAAATTCAAGCAAATTTTAAATGACATTTAGGACAGGGAATGCCTTATCTCCTGTTAAGTCTCTTTAACTATCACTTCAACCCCCTTACTTTATTCTTAGTGAATGAAATTTATATGGGCAAATTTCTTGTCTCAAAATTTTAGTAACCAGTGGCATTTTTCTTCTTTTAAGTTGAAATACTGTGTTAAAACAATAGATTAATTTATTTGCTTAACTTTAGGGTCACATCTAGCAATTATTCCTGGTTCTTCATTCAGGAATTATTCTTGGTATTTGGGGAAACATATGGGATGCATGTGAATGAATTCGGATCAGCTGCATGCAAGGCAAGCACCCAACCCACTGTACTATTTCTAAACAATAAACTTTAAAGCATTATATTTTAGAACTCTGCCATTGCAAATTACCCTGTGTCTCCTTTCTTCTTATCTATACCATCTACTGTTGCCCTGTCCTTTTTGTAACTGCTAGTTTATTTATAGCTCCTATGTTTATTACTGCCTTCTTAAGCTCATCTATTTGTTTTCATCACATATGCGGAAAATGATCCTGTGTTTTGTCTCTGTGCATTTCACTTATTTCACTTAATATAAAGCCTTCTAACTACATCTATATTGTCACAATGGCAAAATTACTCTTTTTTGAGAAACCCATTAATATTTCAAAGGGTGGGGCCCGGGAGATAGCATGGAGGTAAGGCGTTTGCCTTTCATGCAAAAGGTCATCGGTTCAAATCCCGGTGCCCCATATGGTCCCCGTGCCTGCCAGGAGCAATTTCTGAGCATGGAGCCAGGAGTAACACCTGAGCACTGCCGGGTGTGACCCAAAAAACAAAACAAACAAACAAAAAAAAAAACCAAAGGGTGATTGTTGGGATACACTCTCAGAACATTGTGGAGGGAGGTCAGCACTGGTGGTGGTGGGATTGGCCCTGATTCTTTGTATGACTGAAACCCAACAATGAAGACCTTTGTAAATCACAGTGATTTAATGAAATAAAATTAAATAAAAGTTTAATTCAAACTGTAACTTTCTTTATCATTTGACGGGCATTCAAACCATTTCCAGCACTTGTCTGTTGTAAATAATGCTGCAATAAAACTGCATATTAGTATTTTTGTATTTAGAGTGTAAATATGTGTAAGTGGGAGAACTGGGCTAATCGAATTTACCCTTTGAACTTTCTGAGGAATCTTTAATTTTATTTCCATAATGGATACCAATTTACATTTACACCAGTCTATTAGAGGCAGCACCAGCAGCCTATAAGCATTTAAGGATCCCTAGTTTCTGTGCCCTCTCCATCTCTTGTTGGTTCTTGTCTTTTGGGTAATTGGCATTGTCACAGGTGTGAGGTATTATGGTCTTCTTGTTTTGTTTTGTATTTAATGAGTTGATGAACACTTTTTCCTGTGCCTATTCATCATCTGCATTTCTTCTTTGGAGAATTGTATGTTCAGATATTTTGCTCATTTCTCAGTTGAGTTGAGGGAGTTTTTTTTTTTCTTGATGAGTTTAGTTCTTTGTATAGCTTATATAATAATCCCTTTTATCCAGATCATGTGCAGATACATTCCCCTAGTTGTTAGAATATTTTTATAAAGTTTCTTTCACTGTGCAGAAGGTTGACTCCAAGATGAGCATAGTCCTGCTGGTTTATTCTTGTTATTTCTCTTTCCTGTGGAATTGAGACTTCAGACACATCCCTGAGATTGATGTCAACCATATTACCTATGGTTTCACGTGTTAGGTTGAATCTTATACCCATTTTAAACTGTTTTTTCCCATCACCCCATCAACTCCATTTTGAATTAATTTTTGTGTAGTGTTAAAAAATGGTCTAGTTTCATTCTTTTGAATGTAGTTGTCTAGTTTTCCCAGTGCCTTTCATTGATGAGTATTTTTCTCCACTATAGACTTTTATCTCATATTAGTTGTCCATAAAATATGTGGTTTTATTTCCAGACACTTTAATTCTATTCCTTTCATTTGACTTTATTTTTTGAGGTAATGTTAGTTTGAAAGATTGTAAACATTTGTTTTAGGGAAATATTTAATATACTTGACCCACCACCAAAGTATCAGTATAGCCCCCTCCTTTTCCTTCCATCTGTCTCACACACACCACAGCCACACTGGTGAACTCAGTCTAAAGATGTACCTAAATGTCTAAAGATAGTCTAATGATGTGCCTTCATTTACCATGGTCTATTCTGTTTCTTTTATTCCACATATGAATAAATCATCCAGTATTTATCTGCTTCCTGACTTCCCTATTCCATCCAGGATGTTGTACATGACAATGTTTTATATTTTATAATAGCTATATAGTATATAACATAGCATATTGCATAGTATATAGAAGTACATAGTAGTATGTATATAGTATACCTAGTATAGTAAATATAGTGTATAGTAGTATGTATATAGTACATATAGTATATAGTAGTATGTATATAATACATATAGTATATATATATATATATATATATATATACATGAGTACATCACACCACATCCATTTATCTGTAATTGGGCAGTGAGTTGTTTCCAAGTCGTTGTTTTTTATTAGTGGTCTTTGTGTTATTTGGATAGATACCTAGGAGTAGAATTTCTTGATTATATGGTAAATCTATTATTTTAAATTTCTTGAGACAGCTCCATACTGTTTTCCATAGAGACTGGGCCAGTTTATAGACCTACCAATCATATATGAAAGTTGCTTTTTCTTCACACCCTTACCAACACTTGTTATTTATGGATTTCTTTTTCATTCAGGCCATTCTCACATGAATGAGGTGATACTTTATTGTCATTTTGATTTGCATTTTCTTGATAATAAGTGATAATGAGCAGTTTTTCATGTGCCTGTTGGCCATTTGTCTTTTAGATAAGTTGTGGAGCATTCCTCCTTATTTTTGGATAATGTTTTTGTTCTGTTGTTGAGTGTTTTATAGTCTTGACTTTCACCCCATTATCAGTTGCATTGTATACAGGTAATTTCTCCCATTCAGCAGCATGTCATTTTGTTTTAATGATTGATTTTTATGCTAAACTTTTATTTTTATATAATACAATTTTTTTATTTTGTTCACCTTGCTGATGAAGTTAAAACCTTGAAGATACCACTGAAGTCAATATCATGTAGTGTTCTCTTCATTGTTTTCTATAGATTTAGATCTAACATCCAAGTTTTTAATCCACTTTGAAGCTTGTACCTGCTGTGAAATAGTAGTTCAGTTTTAGTCTCCTGCATGTTACTATCCAGTTTTCCTAGTGATCTTATTAAAGACTTATTTTAGCCACCGTTTTATAATAAATTAATTATTTCTATATGTGAGCATTTATTTGTTTTTTTTTTCTATTTTTATGAAAGTCTATTTCATTGGTCTTTGTGTCTTTTTTTTCGGCCACACCCAGTGATGCTCAGGGGTTACTCCCCGCTATGCACTCAGAAATCGCTCCTGGTTTGGGGGACCATATGGGACACCAGGGGATCGAACTGCAGATCGTCCTAGGCTAGAGGCAGATATGGTATCTGTCTAAGGCAGATACCATATGGCTCACGGACTGCTCTGCTCTGGTATCTGTAACTGTTGTACAATCTAGAGGACACTGCTTTGATAATCAGGAAACATTATTCCAGTCATCTTTTTAGGGGGGATTTCTTTGATATCTTTTAAGGTTCCATATAAATGTTGGTAGTGTCTATTTCCTTGGATAATATTATAACTGTGATAAAGATTGCATTGAATCCATATAATCCTTTGAATCTTAAGGACTTGAAAATGTTAATTCTTTCAATTCAGGAACATAATCTCATGCTTGGATTTCAATTTTGTTTGACTTTTATTGTTGTTGGGGCCATGCCTTATAGTGCTCTAGGAGGGAAATGGTACTAAATTGGACCCTCTACCTCACATATATAAGGCATGTGTGATGCTCTTTAAGCCACATTCCATGCCCACCATGTTGATTTAATTATTAACATTTTGTGGTACATTTTATAGTTAGTGAATATTATGCCTCTGTTTTTTTCCCACAGTAGTGTTTTTGTAGTTCAGGATTCTTTGTATTATATGTTGGCATGTGTTGTGTGTGTGTGTGTTGTGTATTTAAACCTGTACCTCATATACGTGAAACATACTCTTATCACTGAGTCACTTCTCTGGAATCTAGAATATCTTTTCTTTTAATTCACACCAGTTTTATAAGGTCATTACTCAACAGATTATTTGAACAGTAAGAATATTGACACTAGAAATATTTTCAGTCCTTATATCATCCATTCATTTGTTCAGCAGATTTGAGTTTCATCAATTCAAGATTTCAGAGATGAGTGTCTTAGATGTGGCCACTGCTAAGAAGTTTGTGCTTTAATTGGAAAATGTTTGAAAGTCAGTATCTGTAAGTTTATGATGAAGCTTCATAATGGAGCTTGATGAAGTCTGTTGGTGTAAGCTGCACCCAGCCCTCTGAGAAACTTTTCTCAGGAGCTCCAGGTTGGTCTAAACTGTGAAGAGTGGATAAAAGAATTCCATAAATTCCAGAGAACATACATTCATCTGTCTAAATGCTTTACTGTCATCCAAATGCAACATGGTCCCATGTTTTGATACACCTTCAACTTCACTCCTGCGTGATCCATTGTGTCTGTAGTTGACATGGTGATCCACTTGCCACTGTTAAGTTTTCATGTTATATTTAGCAATGGAAACATGACATGTTAAACATTCTGAATATTCCTGCCATACCCAGAGTAATGCCCTTGTCACTTTGGTTTACCTTAATTGGGTTATAGGTCATCTTCCTGCTTCCAGCTTCCCTCTGCTTCTTCCTTCCTTCTTCTTTTCATTCCAGGATCACACACATTCCTGTCTATGGTGCTGGCATATTCCCAGCCAGAGTGCACATTGGAAGTTACATATGAGATTCCAGTGCTTGTATATTTGACTCTTGTGATCCCAAGTATTGCATTCCTTTAGTTACCGTGCTTTCACTCATACTGGCCAGAAATCTCTATGATACTCACACACATATTTGCTAGAGGTCATGCTTCACAGCTGTGGTGCTCAACCACATTTTTTAACCAGTAATTTTTTTAAATTATTTTTAAAATTTTAGGGGCCAGAGAGATAGCATGGAGATAGGGTGTTTGCCTTGCATGCAGAAGGACAGTGGTTTGAATCCTGGCATCCCATATAGTCCCCCAAGCCTGTTAGGACATATTTCTGAGCATAGAGCTATGAGTAACCCCTGAGTGCTGCCAGGTGTGACCCCAAAAAAACAAACAAAAATTTTTTTTAGTTAAACCATTGTAATTTACATAGTTATTTATAGTTGGGATTTGCACATACAATGTTTCAGGACCAATCCCACCACTAGTGTCAGCCTCCTTCCACCAGTGGTCCTAGAGTCCACTCCATGCCACCCAAGCCTGCCAGCATAAAAGGCCCGTTTTTAAGTTTGCTTGCTAAATTTTGGGTCTCATGATTTCATTGTTGTAGGCTTTGGCTTGGATATTTAGTTCTGTCATTTCTTAACACCACCAATGCACCTGAGACAATGCATTGTTCCTTGTCCCCCTTCCTTGTATACTTATCTTTCTTCTCCTCCACACAGTTTCTTTCCTTCTCCTCCCTGTACTCTGGGACCTAGAGTGTTCTCAAAGCCCCCCATTTAAACTGTTGCATTTTTTTATTCATGCAGTTATTCTTTTTTTTTTTTTTTTTTGGTTTTTGGGCCACACCCAGTGACGCTCAGGGGTTACTCCTGGCTATGCGCTCAGAAGTCGCTCCTGGCAGGCACGGGGGACCATATGGGAACCGGGGGGTCGAACCAAGGTCCGTCCTAGGCAAGGCAGCAGGCACCTTACCTCCTGCGCCACCTCCCGGCTCCCTCATGCAGTTATTCTAAATAACTGGTTACAAAACAAGTTATGCCCCAGGTTACAAACTAGTCATTCGAAAGTGCATATGCATACCACATATAAGTGATATCATCCTATATTTATCCTTCTTCTGTCTCTTCATTTAATATAATATCATCCAGTTCCATCTTATGTTGCAGCAAATTGCATGGTTGCATCACTCCTTACAGCTATGTAGTATTCCATTGTATATATGTACCACATCTTCATGATATACTCATCTGTTTTTGGACATCTAGGTTTATTCCAACTTAGCTATTGTACTGATTGCTTCAATGAATAATGGTTTACATACATCCTTTTGGATGAATGGTTTTCTATCCTGGAGATATATACCCAAGAGAGGGACTGTTGGGTCATATAGCAGCTCGATTTTGAGTTTACTGAGAATCCTCCATACTGTTTTTCATAGGGGTTGGACTAGGCAGCATTCCCACCAGCAATGGATGAGAGTTATTTGCTTACCGCATCCCTTCCAACAGAGATTGTTCCCATTATTTTTGATATGCGGCATCTTCACTGGTTTAACATGATATCTCATTGTTGCTTGATTTAGATTTCTCTAATGATTAGTAGTTGATGAGCATTTTTTCATGTGCCTGTTGGTCTTCTCAGAGAGGTGTCTGTTCATTTCCTCACTCCATTTTTTATGGATTTTTTAGGTTTTGTGGGTTTAGCCTTTGTGAATACTTTGTATCAGGTTTTTTTTAGTGAAGGTGCTCACTGTATGTTGTACTACTCTTTGTAGTGTTCACACAGGTGCATAGGACTGTGGTATTGCCAGAAATCATCTGATGTCCTGAGATCACAAATTGCTGAGCTCCCAGGCTCACGCTGGGCACATGTGCAACATGGGGATTTGACCCCCATGTTCAAAAAACTCTGTGTTTGCAAGGCAGGCACTGAAATCTCCTGTGGTGTTTGTTCCTCTAGACCCTCTGGATGATGTTTATATCATTTGCAATGTCTAATTGTGATACTTTGCTGTTTTTTTCATTTTCAAATAAGCACCCATGTACTTTGTCCATATTTAAAATGCATTTCAGACAGTAGTTATCTGCAATTTGGGGCAGATCATGAATGGTAATATAAATTTTCCCATTTGTAGGATTTGGTTAATTGTAGTTTTTCTAACAGGGATTAATTACCTTAATATTTATGAGATGCTTCTGTTATATGATTAAGTGTCATTATGACCATTAATAAGATTCATAAATTATTAGAACTAATCATAGAAAAGGCAACTATAGTAGGATCACACTTTTATCCAACTATGACATACCAGTAGATGAGTTTACATTTTCTAAGCTCTAAGTTCAGTGTGTGTGTGTGTGTGTGTGTGCTTGTGTGTGTGTGTGCGTGCTTAGTTTGTGTGTGTGTGTGTGTGCGTGCGTGCTTAGTTTTCCTAAGTATTTGTTTTGTTGCTTTACGATAATAATAATCCCAGTTTCAGAGATCTGTGTGATAATTTGGTGACTTCTCAATTTCTGGAAGTCCAAGAGCAGAAGTTATTCCCTAAGGACCAATAAGTGCCTGAGTCAACACTCTAATGTAGATACTATCTCCAAGGGTTTCTTTTGTCTCTAGGGAGAATATGTCTGCAGAACTGTAGTCTGGCTGAAAACCCGGCAGCCTGTTTGGAACGCTGCACAGAAGTTTCTAATAAAGAGGTGATGTTTGTTTTAGGTATCTCAACACTATGTTTTTGAAAAGTCTGCAGCACAAAATTCCCACTTAGATTATTTTTAGTTTGAGTCTACTCTGATAGCAAAAATAAGGCTATTTTT
>PVKC010034771.1:0-13638 GCA_004027635.1 Crocidura indochinensis
AAAAAAAAACAGACTAAACATTTTGTTTAAAAAAAAAATCTGTGTCAGGGCCGGAGAGATAGCACAATAGTAGGGCATTTGCCTAGCATGCTGCTGACCCCAGACAAACCTGGATTGGATCCCCGGCATCATATATGGTCCTCCAAGCCTAACAGGAGTGATTTCTGAGTGCCGCTATTTATGGCCCAAACTTAAAAAAAAAAAAAAAAAGAATGTATCAATGAGAACGATCTTTAATAGGAAGCTTGCAACTGGGAGAAATGGGGGTTGAAGGGAAGGAATACTGCAACTATGGTGGAGGAAAGTGGTCACTCTGGAAGAGTGCAGGGTGTTAAACGGAGGTTAATATGTGCTTGCCTTATAGTTATGCTTGAGGACAGTAGGGAAATGAAGAACATTGGTGATGAAAAATGAACATTGGTGAAAGAATTAGTATTGGAACATTAGTGTATGCCTGAAACGATCATGAATTACTTAGTAATTCAGTTATTCAATAAAAATTTAAAGTACATGAATTAAATATACTAAAAGCAATATAATAATATTAGAATTATGTACTTCTCATAGTGGACAACTGATGTTTGGAAGTGGCCTGAAATAAAAGATAGCATAGATGACCCAGTTCACATTGGGGATCATACAAATCACAAGAGTGTGGTTTAATTTGATAGACACTTTTATTAGTCATACCAAGGAATTAAAATCCTATTAAAAACCCATTAAGAGCTAACTTAAAAGGACTATTTTAAAGACTCACATAATATATACCCTGATATCTTTCAAACTGGAGCCTAGGATTTGTAGGCTCCATTTGAAATATAAGCTCAGTCAACTTTTTTAAGTTTGTCTTATTGCTGCTGATGTTTATAGGCCAAATATGTTTATAGGTCAAATATGGCAGTCTTACTTCTGGCTCTGTACTCAAGGGTCACTTCTGAAGGTGCTTGGAGGACCATATACATGCCAGGCATCAAACTAGATGTCAGGGGTCTCAAACTCAATTTACCTGTGGGCCGCAGGAGGCAAAGTTGGAGTGAGGCAGGGCCGCATAAGGAATTTCACACACACACACACACACACACACACACACACACACACACACACACACAAACACACACACAAACACACACACACACACAGACAGCGGGCAGGAGCAGCGGAAATGACGTCTATGCTAGGCGCAAAGTATCCGCGATTATTCGCTTACCGAATATTTGCAATAAAAAAATCGCATTAGTAAGAAAAAAAATCGCATTAAACATTAAACGGAACTGCTCGGGGTATGCGAATGTTTAATGCGATTTTTTTCTTACTAATGCGATTTTTATTGCGACTATTCAGTAAGCAAATCATCGCGAATACTGCAATATTTGAAGGCCGGCCCCGGGCCACAAAATGTTAGATGGAAGGCTGCAAATTGCCCACAGGCCGGGAGTTTGAGACCCCTGCTCTATGTAATAGAAGAACCTCACCCAGTGTACTATCTCTCTGGTCCCTGAGATTGTTCTAAAGGGGAAGGTAAAAAGCCTTGAAGACAATCAGAGAAAGAAAACCAGTGATCCATGGTTGGGCAAAAGGGGAAGGATTTCTAACTGTAAGGTAAGATGGGGATAAAAAAAAACAAAACAAAAACACTTGGATTTTTAGAGAATGGAGGCTCTGATTCTTAGAAAAGAAGCAGCACAAGGCAATGGAAATCAAATGCATGGAATCAATAAATGTGGTTTTAAATGAACCGAGTGAAAAAGTTTTATGAATTCTAAGTGAGCTCAAAACCAGTGTTAGGCAGCTCCCAGTGAAGCAGAAACTTCATGCCCCAAATCCAAGGGATTCGGGAGATGTGACTCTGGAAGCAACCTCAACACAGGAAATAATCCACACATGGTTAGGAAGATAAAACAAGTTCAGGGATTTCCACCACAAGCTATCTGCAAGCAGGAAAAATACTAGCAATCAGACAACCCAACTGTGGAAAATAAACCAAAAGCAGTTTCTCTTTGAGACCTTCAGTCTTTATTGGGAAGAGAAAGACCACCCCTTAGGGTAGACAATAGGTGGGGGTAAGGAACAAATCCAGAGGTGTTTCTAGTCCTGGAATGACAAACATTAGCAAAGAATTATCCTTACTAGAATGAAAACTAGTTACTCCAACATATCGGTACCTCAGGAACTAATCGACAGGAAGAAAGACATTGACCAGCATCCTACACAGAATCACCTCCACCAACCATCTGGGACTGATTTGACTCTCTAGTCATCCTTTTCCTAACTATATGACTTGTCTTCATGACCTTGTTCTGTGCAATTCTCTCTGACATTCATTTCAACAGCTTAACATTAGTTAGTTGTGTTAGTTCTCACTGTGAGTTTCCTATGCTCCTGGGTGGAGTAGACAAATGACTGGAGTCAAGAAAGAGAATCAATGTCTTAATTCATATGAATTATTCTGGATCTTGTTAACATTTAGTTACAATAGTTAATGTTGGAAGATCTGGGTCAGAATGATGAGACAAGTCTTCTTTGTAAATATGAATGTCTCTGGAACTAGCTATGCACAACATATTGGTTATTTTAGTAAGATCTCTCTCCAAGTGAGGGAGATGGAATGGAATTGATACCTTGCATGTCTGAAGATCCAAGTTCAGGATATAGCAACAGCTCTGTAACCACTGTAGTCTCTCTGAGCAGCTCTGCATTACCATGCCTGCACCAAACTGACAGAGCCACACTAATGGGAAATGACCTCTGTATCCTCAAACAACCTGAAGAGGAGCTGGAGAGATAGCATGGAGGTAAGGCATTTGCCTTGCATGCAGAAGGATGGAGGTTCAGATCCCAGCATCCCATATGGTCCTTGGAACCTGCCAGGAGCAATTTCTGAGCATAGAGCCAGGAGTAACCCCTGAGCAGGTGTGACCCAAAAGCAAACAAACAAATAAAAAATACCCTGAAGAAGCACCTATGAAAAAAGTTCACTATGTGATATTTCTCATTATATAAATTCTAAATCATTCTACATTTTTCTATATTGTGTAATAAAGCACATTTTTAGATTGAAGTAATATTTCAGGAGACATTGGTCTCTTTTGCGTTAGTTATTATCTGTTCCTATTAGTTTTCTTTTTAAAGAAAATTATCTTCAGAAAGCATCATATCAAATACTCATATGTCACATAGATACCTTTAAAAAGTAAACCACTAATATTGTCTTTATAGGATAGCATTTATAAGCACAAATATGCAGTTGATTCATTAATGCAAATTTACTTCCTATTAAAAATACAAAGTATTTTACTACATGTTCAGTCAATTCTTTTAGGTTGAATGAGAACTGGTATACAATACAAAGATCCCCTCCTCACACCTATATTCATTGCAGTGCTATTTACAATCGTCAGACTCTGAAAACAACCAAGATGCCCTTCAACAGATGAGTGGCTAAAGAAACCCATGGTACATATATACAATGGAATACTATGCAGCCATCAGGAGAGAATGAAGTCATGAAATTTTCCTATACATGGATGTACATGGAATCTATTTTGCTGAGTGAAATAAGTCAGAGGGAGAGAGACAGATGCAGAATAGTTTCACTCATCTATGAGTTTTAAGAAAAATGAATGACATTTTTAGCAGTATCTCAGAGACAAAAGAGATGTGGGCTGGAAGGTGCAGCTCATGACATGAAGCTCAACACATAGAGGGATGAGTGTAATTAGAGAAATAACTACACTGAGAACTATCCTAACAATGTGAATGAATGAGGGAAGTAGAAAGCCTGTCTCTAGTACAGGTGTGGGTGGGGTGGAGAGGAAGGAGATCTGGGAAATTGGTGGTGGGAATCTTGCACTAGTGAAGGGGTGGGCCAGGCGGTGGCGCTGGAGGTAAGGTGCTTGCCTTGCCTGCACTAGCCTAGGACGGACCGCGGTTCGATCCCCCGGTTCTCCATATGGTCTCCCGTGCCTGCCAGGAGCGACTTCTGAGCGCATAGCCAGGAGTTACCCCTGAGCGTCACCGGGTGTTGGCCAAAAACCAAAAACTAAATAAATAAATAAAATAAAATATGCTTCATAGAAAACCTTGGACAAATAGGATCCTCTGTATTGCTACCAAGATGTAGGGTCATAATTTAGATGTTTTAATTTTCATAATTTAATATCTTTTGCTAATGAAAGATTAGTTTCCACCTGTTTTTTAAGAACCACCATAATTAATCCAGTTAAAAGAAGCATTCAGGATATTGGAGGAACAGCACTCAAGTTTTATTCAAATAAATCTTTTAAAATAATAAAATATATTGCTTCTAAAACAGACCTGAAAAAAAGTCAAAACAAAGAGTATTACTGCCAAGAACTTGAATGTATGACAAATAATATGGGAAGTTATAAATCAAAGGTAAATAAATAAAGTCATAGATGACAAACTAATCATTATAATGTATACATTAAAGCTTGGATGAGCAGATTAAATGTCTACAATAAATGAACTTAAAACTTGTATGAGAAAAGCACATATTATGTCTACATAATAGTTTCTTCTTTTGTGGAGGATGAGGACCTCTAGAAGGATTCCACCCATTTTCGGCGTATTTGATTTTTACCCCATTTTATTACTTTTCTCTTCTTCAAACAAAACCACATAACTTGAACTATCTAGTTCCACTTCCCAATTAAAGGGGGATATAATGGAGGTTCCATGACCAAACAGTTGTAAGATCACTAAGTAGTAAGCTGGCACAGAGGGGAAACACTCATTCTAGCAGCCCCAGGGGTGAGGGTGGAGGATATGGGAGACGGGATAGGAATGGAAGTCGAGGGAGAACAATTTGGTGATGGGAATTCCCCTGATTCAATTTTAATATGTACCTAAAATATTACTGTGAGCGATATGTAACCCACTACGATTCAAATAAAAATTAAATTAAAAAATAGTTTCTTATATCAAAACTATAACTCTAGACTCAGAATTTATGACTAAATTTCATAGACAAGGGCAAAAAGATACACTTAAAGGTAGAGCACATTTCTGGCCTGTATATGACCTCTAGTTCAATTCTCAGCATCACATGAGCTCTGAGTGTGGCCCTAGTGCCTTCCCTCTTGATGCCCAACATACATGTGCATCAAGTTTGTGACTTGAGAAATATCACCACAATAGCAATAAAATGTGCACTTGACATAGATTGTTACCGGAGAATGCTTTTCTCAAATAGAAATTGAACTTTATAGGATCAGAGACATAGTGCTGGAATTAAGGAGTTTTTTTCCTTGAGCTTCACAATACTAAAATAATCAAAATATGGGAGTCCTTTATAGAAGTGGGTTATGTTCCTTTTTTATTTTTGTGTAATTATGGTGACTGATAAATATTTTTCAACCTTTTTTAATTGTCCAAGTGTAACAGCAAATTCAATGTTATTTTCTCAGAAGTGCTTATGCCATTGAACTTCTGATTCTTTCAAGGAAATGCACTTATTATTTTTGGCTTATGACTTCAAATTTAATAAGAACTAATTAAGAAGTCAGAGAGCAAGTATAGGGAGTAAGGTACTTGCATTGCACATCGCAGACTCTATTTCAGGATTTGGCACCAAATAGACTCTGGGGATTACCAGAAGTTATCCCTGAACACAGAGCCAGAAGTAAGCCCTAAGCAAATCTAGGAAAAAATAAAAAAGAAAGGAAAGAAAATATTTAGTGCTTATAATGTTCTCCTTAATTTAAGGTCTGTGATACTCTCTTCTAAAAAAAGGCACTAATTCTAGGATGGTCACCTGAAGTATTTGGGGGACTCAAATAAACATTTTAAATAATATCAATGATTCAATAAACAAATGTTTATTGGTAGCCCTTGTGATAAATGACCAAGAAGCTATCAAATAGGTAAGGAATTTCTCTCTTCAAGGATGTTACAGTGTATTATATAGCATGCCATAAGAACCAAAACATGGAGTTAACATAAATGCTTATTATCGGAAGACTGAATACAGTTGATAATCTTGTGGAATGTATACTTAGTGGAATACTCTTGGGCTCTTAAAAAAACACATAACAAACCTGAACAACATGATAGAACTTGAAGTGATTATGCTAAGTAAATCAGTAAGGAAGTAAAGAGAAATTGTCTGTTTTACTCAAATGAGGACTATGTATTTCCATTGTAAAGTGGGAACATCTGTACACATTTTCACAATATCTCTAGGACAAGGAGTTGTCAATGAAATCACTTTATCCCAGAACTTCCCCCACCTTCCTTTCATGATAGACTTCCAAACCAATTCCCTCTCACGTATTTTCTCTCCATATGCAACAAACTGCTAATTAGAGAGAGAGAAACATTCTTAGACTTAAACCATGATTTCATCAGTTATTAGAACAACTAAATTGGGCTCCTGGAAAAAAAATCAAATAAAAACATTCAGAAAAAAAGCTACATAACTGTCTGACTGAACATAAGCTTTCCTCACTGCTCCTTTCTTGATGAGGACTTAAGAGAAAGATGAAAAGATGTCACTCATTACCTCTTTTAGCTAGAGTTTCCCTCTTTACTAAAGCATGTAAATGAGGTTTAGGGAGACAATTTAAGAGAAAAAAAAACCTCAGAGTGTAAATAAGCCCCCCCCCATTTAATTGCTGGGAAGTTTTCAATGTGATTCTTGGCATCTTGCTTAACTACTTAGTATCTCAGATACTGACTCAATGGGGCTTATGGAGGAATTTAATACCTTAATATTTGTAGGGTGAAAAGACACAATCTGGCATGTAGTAGCACTAATGACAACAGCAGCAAATTGGGGAGCAATAGTCACAGTTGCCTGACATAAAATCAAGTTATTTTTCTCATATAGCCTGGCATGGGAGGGTTTGCAGAATCATTGAATAGGACTATGAAGTTACAACTCAAGTTGGGGAGAAGTGTATTCTATTTCCCTAGAGAAATAGTGCAGTGGGGAAGGCCCTAGCCTAACATGCAGTCAACCCGAATTGATCCCCAGAATTTCATATGGTCCCCTGAGCCCTGCCAAAAATAATCCCTGAGTACAGAGCCAAAAGTACTGCTGAATATGGCAAAACCAATAAAAAAATGAGAGAAAAATTTCTGTGACGTATGGCATGATTTTTAATTTTTTTCTTTGGACATGGTCACTAAAACACTGATAACAATAATGTTCAATGTATATGATGTTCCAGCATTACACTCATAACCAGAGTATCAGCTTCCTTCCACAGTCCCCTTGCACCCGACCCACTTAATAGACTCTGGTGGAACTTGAAGTTTGAATTCATTTGACTAAGAGGAATGTAATATATAAAATAAATAATTCTGGGGCCAGAGAGATAGCACAGCGGCGGGGCATTTGCCTTGCAAGTGGCCGAAACAGGACCAAAGGTGGTTCGAATCCCTGCATCCCATATGGTACTCCATGCCTGCCAGGAGCGATTTCTCAGCACAGAGCCAGAAGTAACCCCTGAGCACCACTGGGTGTGGGCAAAAACAAAACCAAACAAAAACAAATAATTGTGGAACTTGAAATTTGAAGTAATTTGACATAAGGATTATAATTTGTAATAGAGACGAATGTAATGATGTCACTATAACCTCCATAATCTGCAACTCTGTAGCCTAACATTGAGTTGGTTATGTTTCATTCATTTCTGGGTTAATTATTGCAAACTTGAATCTTATGGTAATAGCTATGAATTATATAGATAAATCCTTTGGAGTGGTAGAACACAGTGATTCTCAGACAATATAGCTGTGTCTACAGATAGTTTTGACTTAAATTGTTGCTATTGAGAGTTACTATTGGCTTCTTAGCCAAAAGTGCTGTTGATCATCCTACTGAACGGAACAGTCTCCCACAATGGAACATTGCCTAGTCTAAAATGACTATTCTGAATAAAATAAAAAAACCTTGGTGTAGGAGCAGTTCATCTAAAACATAGGAAAAGGGGAATAATGACTTTGAACCATAAGAATATTATGCCCTATCATGTCCTCACTACATCCCCCAAAGGTTTAGGAGATTTATTTGTATCCTGTTGCACCAGGAGAGTTTAATTAAGAATATTAGTCAACCCCAGGTCTAGATTATGCATCTTTCTATTTCCCTTACCAACCCAGTATTGTTAGGGAGTGCTGCAGTGTTTCTGATGCTCTGAAAATTCAGTGATATGGATTTTGGATCACTATAGTTGCTGCTGCACAGTACTAGTCATCATAATTAACACCAAATTATCTGATCTAGTACCTGTCTTGAGATGATCAATTTCTATATAATAATATGCCAGCAACTTTGCATCCTTTCCTTATAGAAAATAAGGAAAGTATTTTTCCACAATACTATACAATATAGTGAAACATAGGGGGAAAGAATGATTAGAAGATTTTTTGATGATCCCAAATCTGATAAAAAAAAAAACATGTTCAACCCTGATTACCTATGGAAAAACAATGATTATTCAATTTCAAGAGATTTCTGTTATGCTGTTCAAACAGTTGTTTTATTCTCAATTGAAATGTTAAGCAATAGAAATGTCAAATACTTTTGAGGATTTGGGAAAACAATTCTGCTGTGAACAGAATATTTTAAAAATAAAATAGAAATAAATTGAAAAAGCAAAGGGATATAGTAGTTCTTACTAAATAAGTGACTTTTTCCTCTTTGGTGTTTGAAGGGTAATTCCAGACAGTACTACAAGTCTCCAGGATTACTTCCAGCAATACTTAGGGACCCCAAGGTGCTGAGATGGAATCTAGGACCTCACACATACAAATTACATGCTTTACTACCACAGGTCACATCACTTGCTCCAATAACCTTTATAAAATATTTAAGCTATGTGTCAGAAACTATTGGAGATTATCTTCTTTACAACACAAGTAGCTTGAAGGGCAAGGCATTTCTTTTATTTTTTTACTACTCTATTTCTTTATGGGGGGTGGGGAGAGTTTTCCATAAGTCTGATGGGCCAAATTTGGTCACTGTTACATTCCTGGTCCAATATTCATTGTATTTATTGCCTGGGACTGTCATGTGTTGGTTAGTTCTAACTAAAGTTTCTATTATTGTGAGATCAATGCAAACAGGGAATTTGGCATAAGCTAAGGTCACTCCTGTCATTGAGAATTAATTATCTCTGAAATCATAGGAGTCAAAGGTAATAAATGAATGGCTGAGGAAATTAGGACCATGACGCAAAGGAGGAAGACAAGGATTGAAGAAAGCCGGCAACGAGGGAAATTTTCTTTCCTTTGTAGAGAAATTCAGGGGTCACACATATTCCAACCCAATTATATCCTAACTCCCTTCTCCTCACTCTATTTTTTCCTGCTTGTGCAAAAAAGCCTAACACTGCCAAGTGGCAGTGGCAGCCTTAAATTCAGTAACAAATCTACTATAGTTTGGGCACTAGTATAGAAAGGAAGCAAAAATATGTCGATAAAATCTTTAGATATACAGAATTAAGGCTATCAGAGAAAGGAAGCAAGTAGATCGTGGGCTGTCGTGAAAAGGATACTTTTATCCCTTGCTACCCAGCTCTTACCTTAGATTCCTATAACTGTATGTTATGCTGTGATGTAATTACAACTCTGCCTTAGAGTCCCGGCAGAAAGCAGTAGGAATCAGTGTGCCTACGTCTCCACCTGCCTCTGAAACAGGCAGCCTCACCCGCAGGAACGCTGATGAAATCCAGCCTCAGGAAGCTGGAAACCGCATGACCCAAGATGGCTTCTGTGCCTCTCAAACTTCAGCTATATTAAAAGATGCTTGCACTGCATCTGAGAGACAACAACCAATCCTCACATTGTGTTGTTCTCTGCAACATAGGTGGAACTGACTCTTAGAGGAGGAGAAATCACAGGGAAGATGAGAGACTTTAAGAGGAGCTTTGAGGGCCGGAGAAATAGCACAGTGGTAGGTCATTTGGCTTGCACACAACCAATCCAGGACGGACTGTGGTTTGAATCCCGGCATTTGATATGGTCCCCCATGCCTGCCAGGAGCAATTTTTGAACCCAGACAGAGTCAGGAGTAACCCCTGAGCACTGCTGGGAGTGACCCCCCTCAAAAAAAAAAAAGAGGAGCTTTGATCAAAATCTGGAAGTTTGAGAAAATAAAATTCATTGCTTTTGATTACATTTTAAATGAAATTTCTCTTACTTCCCCAAATTATCAAAATAAGTACACAATAGTAAAGGGAAGTACAAAAAGAGAATAAGAGACTCTGAGGTCCATCCTGTAGTTCTTTCTTGATTAATGTAAGAGCAGAGGTACTTGAAAAATACTCTTCAGTGCAACTGGACAGAATATGGTGAAGGAGGGGAAAGATGAGTATTAGCTGTACTCTCTTGACAAGCTTTATCTCAGAATATACATCCCTGATGTATTTATATCATACCTTTTCCATTACCAATAGATATTTGAGAAATGTTTAAATTCATTGTTAAAACTATTAATAAAGTCTTGGAATAGAATAAGAAATGGAATATGCATCACTGGGAGTTCATAGATTCAGGAAACATCTAAGTGTTAGGAAAACTGGTCAATTACATACAAAATGGTAAACTCAGACCTCTCTTTAAAACCATGCACAATGGTCAGAACAAAATAATTAAAGACTTTGATATCAGACCTGAAACTATAAAGTACATTGAAGAAAACAAGCAAAACACTCCATGACATTGATACTAAAGGCATCTTCAAGGAGAAAACACCGTTGTCCAACAAGTAGAAGCAGAGATAAACAAATGGGACTGCATTAAACTGAGAAGCATCTTCAATTCAAATGAAACAATAAGTAGAATGCAAGGGCTACCCATGGAATGGGAGAAACTATTCGCCTAACACCCATAAGATAAAGGGCCCAAATCTAAGATATATAAGGTTCTAGCAGAACTGAAAAAGAAAAAACCTCTAACCCCATCTAAAACTGGGGAAAAGAAATGAGCAGACATTTCCTCAAAGAAGAAATAAAGATGGCCAAAGAGCACATAAAAAATACCCCATGTCACTAATACTCAGGAAGATGCAAATCAGAACAACAATGAGGTATCATCTCACACCACAGAGACTGACACACATCACAAAGAACAAAACAACCAGTGCTAGCGTGAATGCAGGGAGAAAGGGGCTCTGATTCACTACTAGTGGGAATGCCATCTAGTCCAGCCTTTTTAAAAAAAATAATATGGACATTCCTTAAAAAATGGAAAATGGGTTTTATCTGATCTAGCAATACCACTCCTAGGGATGTATCCTAGGAACACAAAAGCACAATACAAAAATGACTTCTGCATACTATATTTATTGCAGCACTATTTACAATAACCAGAATCTGTAAGCAACATATGAGTGGCTAAACAGCTGTGGTATATCTACACAATTGATTACTGTGGAGCCATCAAGAAAAAAATGAAGTAATGAAATTTGCTTATACACAGATGGATAATATTATGCTGAATGAAATGAGTCAGAGGGAGATAAATAAACATGGAATAATCTCACTTATCTGTAGGAGATGAGGAAAATAAAAAACTGTGGGGACGAGTGATATCCAAAGACAATAGAAATGAGGAATAGGAGAACCATTCCATTCCATGGTAGGAAACTTGCCATAAAATCCAGAGAAGCAATTAGAGTAGAGAAAGGTCTAATATGAAAGGGATGTCCATGGCATCCCTTCATTTGCAGTAGTATAAGTCACGAAGTCAAATAAGAAAGGTGAGGGGGGGGGGGTAGTGAAGTAAAATGCCTGACCCAGAAGCAGGTGGGAAGGAAGAGGGTATCAGGGTGAAAGGGAAATTGTTGACATTGATGGCAGGAAATGTGCACTGGTGAAGTTTGTTATACATTGTGTGACTGTAACTCAAGCATGAACAATTGTATCTGTGGGGAAAAAAGGCCGAATATTATGAAATATTTATGAAAAAATTATGAAAAGGTTTATGAAAATCTTGTAATCATGGTGTTTAAATAAAAATATATTAAAAAGGTATTCTGTACGTAAGGGGTCAGTGTTACTTTGGGTTGTTTTTCTTGATAAAGGGATGACAGTGTTTATAGTTGCATGATTTTAGAAACATTTCTGAAACTTTCAGCAGGATTTATATATATATATATAAAACTGCTTGTGCTAGAAGTAAAGTACTAGAATATGGCAGTGTTAAACTACAGGTGCACATTCATGTCTGTGTGTGTTTGTGTCTTCCAACAACCTAGTACTTAAAAAATTAGCCTCACCCCCTTCTCTGACACTTGCTATGTTAGGCCAGTTTCTTCTAGATCAGATGGCAAGCTAAGATTAAATATAAAAAATACTGATTTAAGGAAATGCCTGTCAGAGAAAAGGAAAAAGGAACCAGAAGGGCCTGGGAGAGCTGCCAAATTTCAATCCAAACTGACTAAAGAGAAGAGGGCCACAGCTGTGGTTCAGTGGTAATGTACTGTCTTGTTTTAAAAACAACAGAAGCAAACTACCTCCTCCTCCCACCCTTGTTATGCTCCCAAAAACCCTGGTGATATCAGCCCCAAACAACAGTATACCTGAAGTGTGGTCAGTTTGGTGTCCCCAAAGAGAATTGTAAAATGTCAGTGATGAGTCAGGGATATCAGGAAAACAGTGATTATGGATGAAGGAGGCAGAAGGCATGGCATCAACAGGGCTGGGACTTGTCCTACTCTCTCTTCCCAAGATGGCCAGCTTTCTGCTGTGTGGGCCTGGTGTACCCATTGTATTTCATGGCCTGGTTTACATCTATTTCTAGAGCTGGCCCAGTTCAAATATGGCAGAATGCACACTCTTAGTTGAGGCAAGTAATGCATATGGTGTTCATCTGAAGATCTCTCCAGTACTCTTACATGTATTTACAAGAGGCCATATTTCCTGGTCATGGTGCTCACTCACACATATATTTCTGTATCATTTGTCAAGGTTTAAGCCCCCCCCTTTTTTTGTAGAGTTTACAATTTTCTGCTGTAGTGTTGCTTGAAATTGCATGTGATACCAGGCACTCACAGACAGAAGAACTATCAGGTTCAAAGTGCAGAGTTGTCAACAAATGTGGACTCCAGGGATTTGAATTCATGACCATTTCCTTGCAAGGCCAGCACTCCTTACCCCCATGCTCTTTCTCCAGGCCTATAGCATTAAAATTTTGTTGACATCTTGGTACATCTCCAACAGGAGTGATTTCAGAGATTGCCAAAACCTACTGGTGATGAATGACAGAGAGATTCAGGAATCCTATAAAAGGAAAGTAGCAGAGGTGCTACTTATATTATAGATAATTATATATACATATATAATTACTGTATTTAAGCATCATGGTTCATGATTGAATTTCAGTCATACAATGTACACCACATTTCACCAGTGCACATTTACCCCCACCCATGTCCCCAGTTTCCCACCCTGCCCCCTGCCTACTTCAGTGGCAGAAATTTTAATTCCCTCCCCCATTCTCACTCTCTTCTTTTTTTTGACACTGTGGTTTGCACTATTGCTAATGAAGGAGTAGCATGCATATCATTTTATCACCTTTTATCACCCAGTTCTTATTCAGAGATCAATTCCAAGTATCATTGTCATAATGGACTGATCATTCATGACACTAATTGCATTACCACTCTTTGTA
>PVKC010034772.1:0-13625 GCA_004027635.1 Crocidura indochinensis
ATCTTGTTTATTTTTTCAAAGAACCAACTTCTGCTTTTGTTGATCTTTCGGATTGTTTTTTTTGGTGTCCACTTCATTGATTTCTGCTCTCAGCTTTGTTATTTCCTTCGGCCTCCCTATTTTTGGGTCCTTTTGTTGAGCACTTTCTAGTTCTATGAGCTGCATCATTAAGCTACTCAGGTAAGCCCCTTATTCCTTCCTGATGTGTGCTTGCAAAGCTTTAAATTTTCCTCTCAGTACTGCTTTTGCTGTGTCCCATAAGTTCTGATAATTTGTGTCTTCATTATCATTTGTTTCCAGGAATCTTTTGATTTCCTTTTTGATTTCATCTCGGACCCACTGGTTATTGAGTATGAGGCTGTTTAATTTCCAGGTGTTAGAATTTTTCTTCTTTGTTCCTTTGGAGTTCACAAATAATTTCAGAGCCATGTGGTCAGTAAAGGAAGTCTGCAAAATTTCTACCCTCTTGATATTTTGAAGATATGTTTTATGTGCCAGCATGTAGTCTATCCTAGAGAATGTCCCATGTACATTGGAGAAGAATGTGTATCCAGGTTTCTGGGGATGGAGTGTCCTATATATATATCTACTAGGCCTCTTTCTACCACTTCTCTCCTTAGGTCCAGTATATTCTTGTTGGGTTTCAGTCTGGATGACCTGTCCATTGTTGACAAAGCTTCGATGAGGTCCCCCACAATTATTGTGTTGTTGTTGATGTTATTTTTCAGCTTTGTCAACAATTGTATTAAGTATTTTGCTGGACCCTCATTTGGTACATATATGTATAGAAGAGTGATTTCTTCTTGCTCTACATACCCCTTGATTAATATATAATATCCATGTTTGTTCCTTACAACCTTCCTGAGTATAAAGTTTGCATTATCTGATATTAGTATGTCCACTCCAGCTTTTTTATGGGTGATGTTTGCTTGGATAATTTCCTCCAGCCTTTTATTTTGAGTCTATGTTTGTTCTGACTATTCAGGTGCGTTTCTTGTAGACAGCAAAAAGTTGGATTGAGGTTTTTGATCCATTTAGCCACTCTAGTCTCTTAACTGGTGCATTTAGTCCATTGACATTGAGAGAAAGAATTATCCTAGGATTTGATGCCATCTTTATATCGAAATTTGGTGTGTCTTTAGGTTAGTCTTGTCTTAAATTAGGTCTTTCAGTTTTTCTCTTAAGTGTGGGTTTGAGTCTGTCAAGTTTCTGAGCTGTCTTTTGTCTGTGAAACAATGTATTTTTCCGTCAAACCGGAAAGTGAGTTTTGCTGGGTACAGTATTCTAGGTGAAGCATTCATTTCATTCAGTCTTGTCACAATATCCCACCACTGCTTTCTGACCTTAAGTGTTTCAGGTGACAGGTCTGCTGTAACTTTCAAGGATGCTCCCTTGAATGTAATTTCCTTTTTTGATACTGCTGTTTGCAGAATTATGTCTCTATCTGTGGGATTTGTCATTGTGACTAGGATGTGTCTTGGGGTATTTTTTCTTGTGTTATTTTTGTTGGTACTCTTTAGGCATGCAGGATTTGATCACATATATTCTTTTTTCAGGAAGTTTCTCTTTAATGATGTTCTTGACTGTTGATTCTTCCTGGAAATATTCTTCCTGTGTCTCTGGGACTCCAATGATTCTTAAGTTGTTTCTGTTGATCTTATCATAGATTTCTATTTTCATCTGTTCCCATTCTTCGACTATTTTTTCCATTGTCTGTTCGTTTGTTTTAAGTTTTTTTTCCAATCTCTCCCACTGTATGGAGTTGTTATTTATCTCCTCTTCCACAGCACCAATTCTATTCTCAGCTTCTTCTACCCTGGTGTTGAGATCATCCATTTTACCATTCAATTCATTTACTGAGTTTTTCAGGTCTGTTAGTTGACATGTTATTTCTGTTTGGAGTTTTGTGATTTCTGTCATCATATTTTCTTGGTTCTTAATAGTGTTCTCTTCAACTCGGTCCATGGTTTCTTTGAGTTCTTTCAGCATCTTCCATATTGCTTTTCTAAAGTCCTTATCTGAGAGATTGATTAGTTCGTTGGTCATTATCTGGTCATCAGAATTGTCATCTTCTTTATGTCTGATGCTGGCCTGCGTTGTTTCCCCATTGTCACACTAGTATTCTGTGTTTTTCTACGTGTTGGGGTGGTATTCATTGGGTAAATGATGTGCGAAGCCAGACACCTCTGGTTCTGCCCTTTCTGAGTGTGTCAATTTGCCTACAAGGGAGTGGAGTCCTCCGTGGATGAGGCCTCTCAAAGGATCAAATCTTGGGCCTAGGCACACATTAGAGAAGAGAGTCCAGAGAGAAATGCTGGGCTTCAGTGATCCAGCACAGTCCTTAGTGTGATTTTTTTCTCTTCTTGTTGCGATGATGTTCTTTCCTTAGAAAGAGTGCAGAGCCACATAGCGAAGCGGAGTCAAAGTGCTCTTCTGCAGCCTATTTCACTTTAATGAGGTGTTCCTGGGCATCTCCACCCTAGAATGGATCTCTGGGAGAGCGAGTTTTCTTTGAGCCAGTTTGGCCCACTCCCACGAGGTCCGGAGGACAGCAGAGGACAAAGAAACACAAAGAAAAGACTGGACTCACAGTTCTTCCCAGTCAGTTCCACTAGTCAGGCGTGGATATGCCAACTTTTAGCATTTTTAGCATATCTTTTTCGTAGCTGTTGTAACTGCTCATCTTTCTAATAATATTTACATCTGCTATGTGAACCGCTTTTATTTGGTCTAACTAATTTGCATTAAGAAGCAGAAATTTCTACACATACATTTTAAATAAAGCATCAAACATGATTTGGAAAAAACAAGAAAAGAAATATAATACACTAATTTTTCAATAATTATATTTATTTCATCATTTGTTCATTTTCCTGATATTCTAAGATTTCTAACTATGTTTTTAAGAGACTAAATCTAGCTTTCAAATTTAAACATTTTATGACAACTTTCTCTATTATTTATTTATTCTTTTATTTATTTATTTCGGTTTTTAGGCCTCTCCCAGTGACGTTCAGAGGTTACTCCTCTCTATGCACTGAGAAATTGTTCCTGACTTGGGAGACCATGTGGGATGCTGGGGGATTGAACCGCAGTCAGTCCTAGACTAGTGTGGGCAAGGCCTTACCGCTTGCACCACCACTCCAGCCCCAACTTTCCCTATTTTTTGACCAATAAAATCAAAGATAAAAATAATCCCCGGGGCTGGAGAGATAGCATGGAGGTAAGGCACTTGCCTTGCATGCAGAAGGACTGTGCGACATATGGTTCCCCAAGCCTGCCAGGAGCGATTTCTGAGCATAGAGCCAGGAGTCCCTGAAAGCTTCCGCGTGTGAGATCCCCCCACCCACAAAAAAAATTCCCCGAGGAAAGCGTCATCTTTATAACTGCCTAAAGGGATCACAGGTTCACTTTCCACTTAAAGTCATTGCTATCCACCAAGGGTTATTTTTTGCTTAGGTGGTGTGGCTTCCTGATGGTGAACTATTCCATGCTCTGACTCAACCAGAGCAAGGATGGAAGGCACCATCTCTTAATAAAGGTAGAAATTGAAGTCTAATATCACCTAAGTGGTCTCTTTCTGTTTGCTTGGGGACACTCCCTTCTATGTCTAGGGTTTACTCCTGACTACACTCAGGAATCTTCCTAGTGGTATTTGGGGAATTGTAGGGGATGATAGAAATTAAACCTAGGCAGGCAAAATACAAGGAAAATACCCTACTACTGTATTATCATTCTGACCTCTCACATAAAATTTCAAATGGACAAAATAGAATAAGCTATTGTTCTAAAGTATTGAAAGTACTTAAAATAATGAAAGTATTTCTGTGCTTCCTGGCTCTGGTAGAAATGTACGTACACTGCTCATTATTCTTTGCAGGAATGTTGGTGGTTTAATCTATTTTTTCTATTATATTGATGTGAGAGATGTTCTTAAAGTTTAGTACTTAGAATATTTATTATATTATGTATATATTAATATATATTAATTAATAATTAATATATAATTATATATTATTTATTATTATATTATGTATTTAGTACTTAGAATATTAGTACTATTTGTACTTGTAAAATTAACTCACACCCCAGGTGAATGAGTCTGAATCAGGGCAACACAAAAAAATAATCAAAATAATCAAAACCAGGCTGAGGGTGAAACACATGCAGTCTGGCAGTCTTCTACCTAGTATGGAAAGCTAGCTGCCTGCCAGAACTGCCGTGTTTTTTTTTGTTTGTTTGTTTGTTTGTTTGGTTTTTTGAGTACAGAGACCACCCCTGGTATTGCTGCTATCATGAACCTGCTCAGGTTTACATATAAGAAAATCTTTGTTTTTGGTGAAACCAAGTAGTAAACAAATAGATACAATGAAACCAGAGATTAATTTCATTTTGGATAAAATAAGGTGTAACCCGGGAGTACTAATATTGTATTTTAGGCATGTATCAGTCCTTCATCTTAGAGGAAATTTGTTAGAGCTATTCTTGTGCTTGCTGGGTTATTTTTTAATGCTATCAGTTTCTTGAATAGCAATATTAGAGAGTATGTACACAAATGTCAATCTGGGAAACATATGGCATGTGCAGAAATTCCTAGCTGGTCTGCTATATTCACTAATATCATATGATTGTCAAGTTTATTTCCATTATATACAGAACTTTAGTTTTAATTTATAGAAACATTTTTAATAAATTTTAACTCACATTATTTCCTTATTTAAATTTCTTCAGTGAGAGGATGGAAAAATAGATAGTATAGTGAGTAGGGCATAACCTTCCATGGCCAACACCAGTTCAATACCTGAGAACCCATATGGTTCCCTGAGCTTGCAAGGGATAGTCCCTTAACACAAAGCCAGGAATAAGTCCTGAGCACAACCAGGTATGGCCACCAAGCAAGACAAAGAAAATTTCTTCAGTATCTTTTAATTCAGAAGGATAAAGTTCAAATGTTGGCATAAAATAGAATATTTTTAAAACAAGATTAGACATAAAAAGGAGAATATCATATAGATACTCCAGAGATTCAAAGGGTAATCAGAGACTATGAAAACTCTATGCCATGAAACATGAGAACCTGAAAAAAATGGTTAAATTATTGGACTCATAATGATCCACAGTTGAATCAGGATAATATAGCCTATCTAAACAGACCCATGACTATTGAGGAAATTAAAATGATAATCAAAAGTCTTCCCATAAACAAAAACCCAAGATGAATTCTCTAATGAATTCTTTCAAACCATTCAAGAGGAACTACTACCAATACTTTTTAGGATCTTTCAGTAAATTGAAGAAACAGAAAAACTCCCAAATAGTTGAAGCAAAGCCAACATCACCCTGATACCAAAACCAGATAGATATGCTGCAAAGAAAGAAATTCCAGACCAATATTCCTGATAAATACAGATGCAAAGATCCTCAACAAAATTCTGGCAAATAGGATCCAACGCCTCATTAAGAAGATCATATACAATGAAAGTAGGTTTCATTCCAGGTATGCAAGGATGGCTTAATATATGCAACTCAATCAAAATAATCAATACACCATATCAACAAAAGAAAAAATAAAAATCATATGATCATGTCAATAAACACAGAGAAAGCATTTGATAAAGTCCAGTACCCACTCATGATAAAAAGAACTCTCATCAAGATGGGAATGGAATGAACACTTCCTATTATAGCCAAGGCCATTTACAAGACAGTGACAAATCATATTATCAATGGAGATAAAAAAATAAAGCCTTCACATTAAAATCTGGCTAAAGTCAAGGCTTTTCCCTCTCACCATTCCTATTCAACACCATACTGGAACTACTTGCAATAGCAATTAGGCAAGAAAAGATATCAAGAGCATCCAGATAAGAAAGGAAGATGTTTAAGCTCTCAAGATTTGCAAATGACATGCTCCCAAGGTTTGAAAAGCCTAAAGACTCACCTAAAATACAATAGATTTTTAGCGCAAAGTGGTCAGCTACAAAATTAACAAGCAAAATAAAAAATTAAAATAAAAAATTTAGACTTATTATTAATTATTAATTCACATTAGTGCCAAATGAACTCAAATATCTTGGAGTCAACTTAACCAAAGAGGTCAAGGACCTATACAAACAATACCACAAACACTACTCCAAGTAGTAAAAGAGCACTACTCTAAGAACACTACTCTACAAACACTACTCTAAGAAGTAAAAGAAAATGGAGAAATATATCTTGTTCATTTATTGGGAGGATTAGCATAATCAAAATAGCAATAATAATAAAGCTTTGTACATATTAATTCAATTCCTCTAAGGATAGCCATGACATTTTTCAAAGAGGTGGTTCCTCTGATACTTATTTGGAAAATAAACACCCATGAATAGCTAAAGCAACCCTTATGAAAAAGAAAATGGGAGGCATCACGTTCCCAAACTTTAAATTATACAACAAAGCAATAGTAATTTAAAAAGCATGGTTTTGGTATCAGGGTAATGTTGGCTTCTCTAAAACTATTTGGGAGTATTTCTGTTTCTTCAATTTCATTAAATAGCCTGAAAGAGGTTTGTAGTATTTTCTCTTAAAAGGTTTGAAAGAATTTGTTAGTGAATTCATCTTGGCTAGGGCTTTTATTTCTAGGAAGAATTTTATTACCATTTTAATTTCCTCAACAGTGATGGGTTTGGTTAGATAGGCTATCATCCTGATTCAACTGTGGAATATTGCATGAGTTCAAAAATTTATTCATTCCTTCCTGATATCTACAAAACTTTTTGCTTCAAGGAGAATCCCCAGAAAAATTTCTTCGGAGTCCCCAGGCACAGTAGCTCTATGGTAATTAAACCTGGGAGGTGGTTTGTGAATAAGTCATAGAAGGGATCCTATAGATACTCATTACATTTTCAAAGAAATAAATTACAAACTTCTGGATGTTATATGGAACAATAAACTTTGTATATAGTCAATCAATAATCCTTGGGTGAAAAAAAGTAAATAAATGGGAGGCATCACATTTCCCAACATCAAACTGTACTACAATGTTATAGTAATTAAATGGAATTGGATTTGAAAAAAAGACAGATCTTAATTAGTTAAATATAATTTAATATCCTGAAACAAATAGCCAGCTTTACAGTTTATTTGTTTATTTTTTTTTATAATGCAAAAAAGATGAAGTGGAGCAAGAAAAACTATTCAACATTTGGTGTTGGTATATTGGTTAGATCAATGCAAGAAACTGAACTCAGACTTCCCATACTATAAAAAAGTTCAAATCAAAATGAATTAACCTTGATTTCTGCTGCGGACTAGTTTTGGGGTCCTGTTGCATTAGAGAACTTCTTTGAGTGACTTCAGGAAAAGTCATGGATGGCCAAATATGAAGAAAATGAAAGGCCACATAATGTATGTGGAAAAAAACAGATTTCTAAAATTTAAAATACAGACTAGGGTTTTTTATGGTGTCCAACGCCAGTCACAGGTATGAAAAAGAATACTCACATTTTGTTTCCTTGCGAGGAACAATATATATCTTGTTAACAGAAACTTGTCAGTGTGCACTGTTTAGACTTCAAAACAATTAACAAGGATCTAAGTAGTTTCTACACCTATGAATAGATACATACATTTAGGAGTCCAGAGGATAAAAGAAAAGTTTTAACATCTCAAAGTTCCTCTCTTTCCAGGTCCTAGGTGTCATACTGATGTAAATTAAATAATTAGCAAAAGGACCATTTTCCCTGATTAAAATTCCTTTTCCAGAGGGAACAGGTTTTTAGATTTAGAGACTTATAACAAAAAACTGACTTCCTAAAGTATGGTTTTTGGAAAGAGCAATAAAACAGATGATTATTTTAGAAATGTAATCTTAGAATCTTTTACCATGATTACTTACAAATCTCATTTTGTTTTACGTGTGTCAATCGATATTGTCATTTAGGACATACAAGGCTATTGGAATAATTTAATATTAGGAATTCAGTGAGAGAAAGAGAGGATATAAAAATATGCACCACGGGTTGTGATTCAGGCAACAAAGAATGAGCCCTAGATTCTCTCTCTTGCGCTCTCTGTCTCTGTCTCTGTCTCTCTCTCTCTCTCTCTCTGGCTTTTGGGTCATACACAGTGGCACTTAGGAGTTACTCCTGGCTCTACATTCAAAATCATTCCTGGGAGTGATTCTGATATGTTTTATCTTGATATTCTTTTAAAATAAATTAAAATTGTAGGCAAACTTGCTTTGGAAATTATGCATACTATAAAAATAAACCTATTATTTTTAGGGGCCTGGGAGATAGCATGGAGGTAAGGCGTTTGCCTTTCATGCAAAAGGTCATCAGTTCGAATCCCGGTGCTCCATATGGTCCCCCGTGCCTGCCAGGAGCAATTTCTGAGCATGGAGCCAGGAGTAACCCCTGAGCACTGCCGGGTGTGACCCCCCCCAAAAAAAACAAAACAAAAAACAAACAAAAAAAATAAACCTATTATTTTTTAAAGTTAATAAAACAGAATTCATTAGCTTTTTGGAATATTATCATGCTCTTATTAATTGGCACATTGATTTAAAAGTCAGGAGGCTGAAGAGATAGTTTGGGCTGGAGCACTTATTTTACATGCAAGAGTCCTAACTTTAATTGCTGATAATACATAGGGTTCCCTAAGTACTATGAGAAATGATGTCCCAGTATGAGTTAGGAATAACTCACAAACAAACAAAGAAAATTCAGACATGCCATATTTAGCATAAATGGGAATAAGAAAAGTTATATAATTATTGAAAGTACAATTATGTAAATAATTGCTATTATTAAATTGCTTGCTATTTTGTATATAATTCTATAATGCCAATATTTCTCTCAAAATATTTGTAAAAAATAGTTTAATGATAGATAAATTAAGGAGAGAAATTTACAGTGGTCCAAATAAACATAAAATACTCTTTATTTTTCTTGTTCTTAAAATAAATTCCTATTATATAGTAAGTGAAATAGTAGCTGAACGATAGTTCTCTGTATCTCAGAGTTGCTCACTTTTCTTTTATTAATTTTGTTTGCGATCTAATAGTTCACACTTGTAACAACTCAATTTAATCTGCTTTGCTCTTATCTGACTTCCCACTCAAAATTTGCCTGCTGTATTTTCTCCATTTTATAGCTTTGGCATCTGGAATCACAAGTTTCATTTCATGATCTTGGGAAATTTATTTTCTCTCAATCCCTTTTATTAAGCTTAGAGATGCAGTTAAATACCTTAGGGTTTTTTCAGTTACTTATTTTTTTCATTCAATAATTTGTGTTGCCAGTTATGTTTGCAACACTTGTATGCAAATGTTCTATTTGGACTTATAGATATAAAGCTTAATAAATTCTCAACAGCATCAACTATAGTCCTCTTAAATCAGTTCATAAAGCATTTCATAGTCCTATTTTCTTTTATTAGCCAACACTAGCAAAAATTAAGCTAGCCACTAATATATTTATTTTCAAATAAATATTAGTTACTAATAATTCAATGACAATTAAAAGAACTAAACTTTTCCAGTTTATATAATATCTTTAACTCAATACCTTTTGAATAAGCCATTATAAAATTATAATGTTCATAATATAGTTATTTCAGTTGTCCAATGTTCCAACACCAATCTCACTCCTAATGTCTAGCATTCACTAGATTATTGTCCCTAGTTTTTTACCCAGCCCACAAGACTGCACCTTAGTAGGCATAAAATAATATATTTTATATTGCTTGTTACCAAAAAATGGCTAATTAAATTATAAATAATACTTCAGTAAAAACATATTATATCTCACAAGTGGATCATGAAAGCAATTGTCTGAGAATAAACCTCTACAAATAGCTAAAGAAATCCTTGGGTGTGTGTTGGGGGGGGTGAGAGGCATCAATTTCCCCAACTTCAAGTTGTAATATAAAAATTGGTCATCAAAGTGATGAGTTTAGTTAGAGAAATAACTACATTTTGAACTGTCCTAACAATGAGAATGTATGAGGGAAATGGAGAGCCTGTCCAGAGTACAGGCAGGGGGTGGGTGGGAGGAGGGAGATTTGGGACAATGGTGATGGGTACGTTGCACTGGTGATGGGTGGTGCTCTTTACATGACTGAAACTCAAACACAATTATGTATGTAATCAAGGTGTTAAAATAAAATATTAAAAAAAAGAAAAAAATTGGTCATCAAAACACATTGTTATTTATTGGAATAAAGGCAAAATGTCAATTCAAAGGGATATACTTAAATGTTCTGAAACTGACCCTCAAATATATGATTAATTAATCTTTGATAAATGGACAAGAAATTCTAAGTAGAGAAAGGAAAACTTCTTCAATAGTGGTGTTGAAAAAACTGCTCAACAACATACAAAAATGTGAACTCAGGCTTTTCTTTAATGCTGTGCACAAAAATATCCAGAGACTAAAAAGAAAAGGATGATTATGTGTGTGGAAGCATACCACAAATAGCAGGAGGGGAGCAGTTAGAGCAGAGAAGGGACCACTATGGCAATGATAGTCGGAAATGATTACTCTGGACAAGAACTGGTTGTTGAAGGTAGAGAACATGATATTCATAATACCACTTCAGAAGAAATATAGCAACGTACAGTTTTTAAAGAGAGAGAGAGAGAAAAGAGTGAGGAGGGAGTAAGAGAGGAGAGACAAGGAAAATGTTTGCCTCAGAGGCAGGCAGGGGCGAGGGTGGGAGGGAAACTTGAGATATTGATGAAATGTGCACTTGTGATGGAAATTTAATTATTAACAACTTTGTAACTGTTTAAAAAGCCAGCTGTATTATGAACAGTATTGTAACCACGGTGTTTAAATAAAGTAAAATTTTAAAAATAGAGAAAAAATAAAAAGTAATTTTCCTAGGGTTTATTAATCTATTTGAGTCTTTTGTGTTATTGTTTATTGTGCTCAGTTGACTTCTAATTTCTTAGCATGAAATACATTATGCCTGAAAGTTTTGTAAGTTTGACATCTCTTCAGAGTGTGGTCATGAAGTAGTGAAGTTGGACCATTTTAATGTTGGCAACTGTGGGGCGTGGTTGCTGATACTGAGGCTTACACAGTTTGGGGACTTTGTCAAACCCCCACCCACGTGGTTGTTCCAAATTTTTCAGTCCAAAGATCCATGAACCAGTGAGTTTCAGAAGTTTGCATTTTTATTTCTGAGATTATTGGTGAAGCTTAAATTGCTTGTATGGTGGTGGCTGTGAATGCGAATGTGGCTCCTGCGGCCTCAGGAGAAGAAGGAAGTGTAGGAGAAAAGGAATACGTTTTAGGACACTTTAAGGAAAGATACTAAAATTTATCCAAATAGGATAAAGGAGTTTCTTAAACTTGGTGCTGTCCATGAGTTACAAATACATTAATAACTGAATGCTCTTCATGCACAGCTGGAAAACTAGATACTAATGTCACATTTACATATTATGTTCTGTTGTAGCTGCTGAAGTGCATTGCTTTTTCTTCTTCAGACAGACAACTTAATCTTTTCTTACTGAGATCTCTGACCTTATAAAATGGATAGTTTTCTATATAAGAAAATAGAAGCCTTATGAAATAGTCACACACTATCTTCTTTTCTATTTCAATGCTTTGTGCCTTGAACTTTATATATAATTTCACTAATGGGTATGGATAAGGTAGTACAGTAGGTACGGTCTTATCCTACAATTTACCCAGGTTTGACCCCACACTTCATTTGATTTACCAACAATCACCAAGAGTAATCTTTGAACAGTCAAGAGTATCAAGCACCACTAAGTGTGGTCCCACATGAATTTATCTCTATATATCTTTTGTCTATCTATCTATCTATCTATCTATCTATCTATCTATCTATCTATCTATCTATCTATCTACTATCTATCAAACTATCTATCACCTATCAATCTATATTATCACCAATATGATTACCCATTCTCTTCTATCAACTCAATTGTTAAATAAGTATTTCTAAATCATTATTTACATGAGATTTTTTAATATGGATCTTGGGCTTCATATTTGTAAAAATAAAAGCTTTAAAAGCTAAAAAAAGTGATTCCCTTTAAATAAGCTTTTATTTTTACATACACACACATATATTTTATAGCGTGACTTATGTACTTAAGCAACTTTAACATTTGTTTACAAGTTAGAACATTGCTGAATATGACCTCAAATCTGGACAAATGAAAAATAAAGGAAAGTTCTTTTTACTGATACTTATATATTTAGAATTTGTTTATAAGAAAATTTTAATGGGTACTTACGACATATTGGGAATTTTTCTAAAATGCCAACAAAAGAATGATTATGTCTAATTTATCATCTGTGGTATACAGCTTGTCCTTTGGATAAGATTCAAATCACCTTTGACTGTTTATGTGTGTGTATATATATATATGTATATATATGTATATATATATCCAACCTTCAGAATAGAATCAGCAAAACTTTTTATATACTCAGTCACACTTACATTTTCTCACAAAAGGTAAAAATATTTTCCATAGAAACAAGCAAAAAGTGTCAACATAGCATTTCTATAAGCTTCGATCTCAGCAATAAGCACTTCATAGTTGGCACCAAGCTATGACAGAACATGCCAGAGGCCATATTTATAGCAACCAACTTGAATTTAACTCAAGGAACTTTCTGACAGAAAAGTGACACCACTGATATAAAATCACAATTACTTGGTCAAATAACAATAGGATGCCTCAGTTCAATACAAAATAAAAATATTTTGTCTATTTTATTCTTAAACAGTTTCAAGTATTTTAACTCAGTAAGCAGAAGTAGGATGCCTAGATGCCTAGAGACCAAATATCTCCTTCCTTTTTATCGTCTCTCCCTTTCCTCTCACTTTTAACACTTTTTTCCCTGTCTCCTTTTCAGTTTTTCCTACTTGCTGAGAATAGCTACTCTATTTTTATTAAATTAATTATCAAACATAGCATTTTGAATAAATGAATAATGAATTCTACCAAGAGAAGTAGCTACTCTAGCACATAAAACTTTAAGTGAAACTGCATTACCATGTAATTCAATTGAAATTTCTCTTTAATTTTATTTAATATATAGCTCAGATAAGAAATAGTAAACTTTTATTTTTATAATTACTTTAAGCAACATGGTTACAAAATTGTTCATTATTGAACAGTCATACTATATACACAACTCTTAACTAGTGCACGCTTTTTGCCACCAACGCCCCCAGTTTCTCTTCCCTCTTTCCCCTGCCTGCCTCTTCACAAACATTTTTTTCTCTCTGTCTCTTTGTATTTGCTTGCCTGCCTGTTTGTCTCTGTCTCTTTCTCTCTCTCTTTGTCCCTCTTAGAATACTCAGGTAGATTGGGATAGTGTGCAGGAATACGATTAGAAATTTTCATAATATTCTCATTCTGATAAATGACACAAAAAGCAATAAATGTGGGGCCAGCGCAATAGCACAGTGATAGGTGTTTGCATTGTACTCAGTCAATTCCAGTGGACATCGGTTCGATCCCTAACAAAGCATGGGATGCTAGAGCATCCCAGAGCATGCCAGAGATGATTTCTCAGAAAAACTGGGTGACCGAAAAACCAGAAACAAACAAAAAGCATAAATGAAATATGGGGCCTGGGAGATAGCATGGA
>PVKC010034773.1:0-13637 GCA_004027635.1 Crocidura indochinensis
TCCTGGCTCCATGCTCAGAAATTGCTCCTGGCAGGCACGGGGGACTATATGGGGCACCAGGATTTGAACCAATGACCTTTTGCATGAAAGGCAAACGCCTTACCTCCATGCTATCTCCCGGGCCCCAAGGTACTAGTTTTCTGCAGTCCTACAGTTTGAAGAAAATTTCATGACTATGATTTTATGTTTTTCCCTAAATTAATGGATGGCCTATGAGATTAGCTAGAAAAAAATAAAACGAAATTATTGACAATTTCATTTTCACCTTGGAAAGGGGAAGTTTGGGGACAACTCTAGTATTGTGGGCCCTGAAGTGTAGGCAGTTTGGGCGTGTGAAGGTGGCATTTACAGGGGTCAACCATCCCACTCACTTGGAAAGTTCTCTCCAGGACAACCAGAGGTGCACTGCTTAGCATGGCTTGCTTCCTGTGTGGGTACCTATTGTGGAGGCTTGGGCTGAATGGGAGGTCTGTGAGAAGTGGTTTCCCACCAACACATAATGCGGCCTCTGGGCAATGTAAATACACATTCTGTTCAAGGGCAGACTCAAGTAGTCCTTCCAAGAAGACCCTTGGAGTTCCACTTATTTATAGTGGCAAGTGGAAAATTAGTATACTTCTTAGTCTATTTTTAAAAATAAAGGGGAAGTCTTTTATCTGACAGTATTTACTGAATGCAAATCAATAAACTGGCTTATTTTCACTTCGTTAATTTGCCTATGAAATTCATTGTCTTATTAATTACTCTATTTGAGACTTGATTTTTTCATCTTTTAAGAGTTCTCCTCTTAGGTTCTTTTATTATGTCTTGAGTGAAAGACATAATATAGACTGAAAAAAGTAAATAAAATTAGTATCCCTCAAAACCCCTAGAACTGGTTATCTCTGGACTTCAAATCTGTGTGTACTAAGTAGTAAGTGAAGAACCGAAAGACATAAAATAAAATAGTTCAGAACAGATAACATTCTTACTGAGAGTGGCAAAACAGAATTGCTTGTTTTGATTTCCCTGGTGTTGGTCATGTTTTTTAAATTGCACCATAAATCTGACTATAGTGGAAGATAGAATAGAATCTCCTTGGAATGGGTCTCGATTTATTTAAGTCCAACATGCCATAGTCAGCTCCTGAACTCCAGTTTATAATCCCATCAGGGCAGCATTGATGTTCAACATCCACATTCTAATTTTTGTTTGTTTTTAGGGCCATACCCTAAAAACTTCCAAGTGGGTACTCAGAAGCTATTTTTGACTCTCCTCAGTAGTTGGTTGTCTGTCTATAGGCAAAGCATCAGGTTTTGTAAAACAAGCCTTCTATTTCTTTGACCCCTTAACATCTATGTTCTAATCCCTCCATCTAGCTTTTCTACCTTCCCTAATGATTTTAACCAGTGGTCCTCAAACTATGGCCCGTGGGCCACATACTGTATTTGTTCCCATTTTGTTTCTTCACTTCAAAATAAGATTTATGCAGTGTGCATAGGAATTTATTCGTAGTTTTTGTTTTTACTATAGTCCGGCCTCCAAGCGATCTGAGGGACAGTGAACTGGCCCCCTGTTTAAAAAGTTTGAGGACCCCTGAACCAATTAATTGATGATGGGAATGGGAATGGATGAAATTGACGGTGAGTACTGACACAGTGACCAGGCTGAGTATATCATGTAATCATACTTTTATTATTTGGGATTCAGCCCTACACTACCTAAACCCTAAGTCTAATGATATTACATGGGTTCCTTCACCAGTGGTCCCTCTGCGACCACTGATATCTCTGGAAGTGAGCTCAGCTCTAGTGTGTCAGTCCTTTGACAGTTGAATGGGAGGTCACTTTTGCATCCCCTTTCCTTTGGGTGCTCTGCCAAATTAGTGGCAGCCCTTTTCCTACTTCTATCTTGTCCTTTAGTGTTCCAATGACACATTTACTGAAATTTCTTATTGGTGACACCCAGTACTCTTAGGTGTTTTTCTGTAAAATCCAGATGCCTGGTTGGGCCTGCCTATGGTTTCCATAATTAATCATTATCACTCACTCATACATGTCACACTCACAGGTCAGCTCTTGGGTGCTTTCTCTTCCCTAATTAACATATCTGTTTCTTACTAGCCTTGCCTGGGGAGGGCCCAGTTGGGCAAGAAAGCTTGACTTTTGAGAAACGTCACTCGGATTTAGCACAAACGTCACTGCCACAAACGTTGTAAACAGTAAACTCTGTTGTAAACATGTTTACTCAGATTCTTAGTCCATGGGTGGACTGAGCTGGAACCCTTTGAGCTGGAACACTTTGGGTCTTTTAGCTATTTTTCCGGCATTCATTACAGTTGATTTCACCAGAGGGTCCCAAATAGCCTTAGAAAGAGGAATCTATATTAGAATTTAGATAACTCTTCTTTTGGGTCAGGATGACTTTTGTTACCCTATCAGGTAAATTGTTCAGGGGATAAAATATTGTAACTGATCTTTGCCTGCTAGCAATTGAATTTAAATTTATGGTGCTCAAGGGTCCACACAATGCTGGGCATTAGACTCAGGGCTCCTGCACAAGTGCTCTATCCTTTTAAGATATCTCCTTGGCTGTAAGCGTATTTTTAATTTAAAAACAGACTGGTGTAGAATAGCAGTTCTCAATGTAGTGTGTGTGTGTGTGTGAGGGGATCCTTGGGCAGTGCTGAGATAATAGTGATAGGGCTTATGTGGTCACAACTATTCAAAATTATTCAAACTATTCACAACTATTCAAAAATGTTCTGAATATTTTTTATTCTTTTGATTCTGAATATTTTGGCGACTTACTAACTGAGACATAGTGTGTGCTTCATATTTTAACATGTGGAGAAGAAATAGAAATTGATTTAGAGAAATTTATTTTGCATAAGTAGAAATCTAAAAAGATTTTTTCTGGGAAGATTTTTTTTAAGTTCATTAGAGAACTTCTTAATTTTAGTATTTGCATGATTTCAGCACAAAGGAGTATCTAGTGCAGAGCATTTAAGTTAATTAATTTAACTAGTCATTACATACAGGAACACATGAACCTTTTATATTATTGTAATTAATGATGTCATCAATATTCACAGGTAGTGTTTAGAATATAGCAAATACCAGGCTTTCAAACATTGGATTAATCTGTTGCATATGAATGATGCATCCACCAATTATTTTATCTATTAAAACAAATTCTAATTCTCTATAGTTTATGATATTTTTAACCATGAAAGAAAGATTTCTAAGAAGAATTCCACATTATTGTGTCCAGAAGTGTTATTTTTATTTATGATTGGTTATGTACACACCACATGTTCAAATTTTATTTTAATAGACTAATCTGAAAGAGTAAATGCATTCTTACTTGTATTTGTACCCACTAATTTATTCGCATAAGTATAATTTTATGTGAATTTTCTTTGTTAGTCCCTTATAAATTGTGAGGAATGCCTGGTGTTTGCTTTGTGTTCACTCCCAGTGAAATAGAGATGCTTATGAAAATGTGATTAATTGTCATTATTCTTCAGGAAATAACTTATATTTTCAGAGTTTTGTATACTATTCTCATGACAGCCACATACCATAGGGTGTTGAAAGAAACATCATTAATAGAAAAGGAAATAATATTAGAAATTAGTACTGAGATGTTAGAAATTTCTGAAATGCACATAAGGATTATTTTCTACTGGCAATAAGTTTTTTGTAACATCTATTTATTAAGCAAAACTAAATTAGTAAGATAAATAATAGAATTCTATCTGAGCTGATTAGAACAACCATTATAATATTTTCCTGGCTAATGAGAAATGAAGATTGAGATGGGGACATATTTTGAAGGTGGACTCTTTCTGGAACACTTAAGACTAGAATAGATATCACAGCTGGTAAACCAAATTTAGACATTGGGGCTTATCTGAGATGAAAGGTTTCAAAGAGCATGGAGGTCTCTGGACTTCGTGTGTTTTTGTCAGATGGACATGGATTTGGTTTTTAGGACTCCATATAGCATTTCAGTTTAAAGCATTTAATCTTAGAATTCTCCGTCAGCACCTGGCACATGGTGGGTACTTAGTTAACACAATAGATGATTATCTTTGTTGAAAATTATCTAAAAGATACTTATTGGGCATTGCTATTTAATATTTTTAATTTTGAGGAAAAAGTTTCTAAAAGTTATAAATAATAGACTCAAACACTTTATGCCCTCCAAATATTTTTTTGGTGGAGGTTGGGGTTTGGGGCATATCTGGAGGTTCTCAGCTGTTACTCCTGACTAAGCAGGAGTAACGTACTTAGCAGACTAAGGGTTCATTCCTGGTAGTGTTCTGGGATCATATGTGGTGCCAGGGATTGAATTAGGATCAACTGCATGCAAGGTAAGATTTTTACTTGCATTTTTACTGTAGTATTTCTTGAGCCTCTTGTCTCTTTGTATGTTTAGTCATGGCACATTTAAAAGTCACCATGGACAGGCCTGGAGAGATAGTACAACAAGTAAGGGTCTTATCTTCTATGTGCCTGACCATGGTTTAATCCCTGTTACCAGTGTGGTTCCCTGAGCATGCCAGACATGATCCCTGAGTGAGCACCACTCAGTGTAACCTCAAACCCCAGTAAGACAAAAGAATACTCTAGAAATTATTAAATCTGTCTTGGTAAGAATTTATCAATACCCCAATTATTGATTTTATCAGGTGAACTGGAAAGTGGATATGGGAGGAAATGTGCTTTCATTGGGTGTCTTTGAAAAATACCATATTTTTAAAGTGTGATTAAACTAAAAAAGAAAATTACCATATTTTTGAATTTTATGTTTTATTTATTTTATTTTGTTTATTTATTTTTATAACTCAGTAACCAGCTTTTTTTCGTTACCAGTTAACTTGTGGGTTTCATTGCCAGATTCTTAGATGCAACAATCTGCTGGCGAAGGAACAGTATTGACTTCTTTGATCACCTCACTGTCATTAGGCAAATTAGTTCACTATTCTTAGCCTTAGTTTTTAAATACCTAGTTGTTACACAAATGTGAATTTAATTCATAAATATTGAAAACAAAGCAATACAATATTTGGATTTCACTTAAGAGGAAGCCAGAAGTGGTGTTAAAACAGTACCAACTGTAGACAAAAAAGGAATAAAACAAATCACAAGGCTGAGACTTAGAGAACCTCTATTGGAATCCCATATGACAGCCCTGACATATGTAAGCTGGGACTGTCAAGGTGCTTGAGATTCCAGGCTTCTGACAGAGGCTAATAGCTGGCTAAGAAGTGAAATTCTGTTGTTTGAGAAAGGAGAGTGTCTCCTGATTTTAATTTTACCTTTGTCAGCTTTCCCACCTTGGTGGGAAGGTGGGAAGTCTTAAAGAGCTAGAGGGGGCTTTAGTATGCATCCCTTCCACTCTTAGATTCTTTTCTGAACTCTTTCTCAGTCTTCTGTTCAAAAGATAATGAAAAACAGTCACGCATGTCCAGATTTCACCAAACACCAACATGCTTTCTGTTACCCTCATCCCTAAACAAAATATGTGGCAAAGTTAGCTTGAGTGTATATGAAAATAAGACTCATAAATTGTGGATATATCCTTTAAGATGCTGCAATGCCATCCTCAAAATGTCAAGGATGTAAGATTTATTGGCACTGAGCTTCCTTAGTCTACTGTTGAGTAACAATGTGTAGGTACTGGTTGAACAAAAGCAAATCACCCTCATCTGTTTATCTCTTTCTGTAGATGGTCTCTCTTTCCCTTGTGGTTAATATTGTGGAATGGAGCTGTTATTTGCATATGTATCTGGGGCTGAGGTTCGAAACTTTAGACAGCTATTTAGTTTTTATATTTCTTTTTCTTTTTCTTTCTCTTCCTCCTCCTCCTCTTCCTCCTCCTCTTCTTCCTCTTCCTCCTTCTCCTCTTTCTCCTCCTCTTTCTCCTCTTCTTCCTCCTCCACTTTCTCTTCCTTCTCCTCCTCATCCTCTTCCTCTTTTTCTTAAAATTGGGCCACACCCAGTGAAGCTCAGGGGTTACTCCTGGCTATGTACTCAGAAATCACTTATGGCTCAGGGGACCATATGGGATATCCTGGGTCAGCTGCATGCAGGGCAAATGCCCTACCACTGCAATGTCGCTCTGACCCTTAGTTTTTATATTTCTAAGAATTTGTGGTATGTTGGGGCTATGGACACAATCTTTCTAAAGTCAAGTAGATGATATAAACAACTTCTATACTATTTGCCTATAATCCTTAGCTATGAAGTCCCCCTCTCCCACCACAACCAATAAAGCCTTCCTGATTTAGAAGTTTTGAGTTTAGACAGATCTATAATTTGTCCTTTGAGCAACTCCATAGTGAAAAACAAAGATACCTATGCATTCTTCTCTCCTGATTCCTATCATTTATTGTTCTACTGCCTGGGAACTGCACACTTGTTGCCTTGCTTCTGAGGGACATGTATATGAAGGAAGTGCTCTCAACTGCAGTGCCACCAGGATCCTACTGAGCATTTGGTGTGGTGCCAGGCATTGAACTTGCAGCCTCATGCCTGGGAGGCAGTTGCCATTGAGGCGTGCCTGACTCCTAATATTCTAGAAGGCAGGGCATATATTCCTCCATGCTCTCTGAACACACAGGCTAATTTTTGCTTAAATTCTCACCATTATTTTATTTTCATCTGAAGTGTTGATGGTAGAGCTCTTAATATAAGAAATCTGATTTAATAGAACATCTCTAAATTGAAACAATTGAAATGTTGCCACTGAAATCTCATATTTATAATTGCATCTGAAAAGCCAGAATATTTTTGAGTTTGAGAATGTTTTCAGGCGGCTGTGATTTAACTTCATATCAGACAAGAAAGATAAATTCCAGACTATTTGTACCTCAACCAGCCAATCAGGTGGATGCATACCTCCAGGTACTGCTCATGTCTCGAGGTTTTTCTGCATGAACAGTTAGTTATCGCCACTCCTCCTTTTATTCAAGTGGCAAGCCATGGCAGGAGCCTTTCTTCCATTGCTGTATAGAACTCAGCTGTAAAATTAGATTTCTTTGGCATAAAAAAACAGGGATTGTTATTGCTCTTTGTTCAGTAGTTTTTATTTTTTATTTGTTTGTTTGGTTTTTGGGCCACATTTGGCAGTGGTCAGGGATTACTTCTGGTAGGCTTATAGGACCATGTGGGATGTCGAGGATCAAACGTGGATCAGCAGTGTGTAAGGCAAATGCCCTTCCAGGTGTGCTATCATTCTGGCCCTTAGATGATTTTTCTTACATAGAATGCTCATGGTGGAAGTATGTAAGTAAGAGAAGTAAGAGAAATAGAGACTTTTTTTGATCTTGCTGAGATTAATATAGCAGATGAAACAGATGCTGAAAATGAGCTGGCAACAATTGAGTTGGATACTGAGTCAGAAAAAGTGTGTAAGATTACCCCCATGTCTCCCCACTCCCACAACTTCATAGAGTGCAGAACGAGTACAGATCCAGAACTGGCTCCCTCCAATTAGGGAAACAATCAAACTCCAACCTGTGTGGGTTCAACATGGTATCTCTCAGTCTATTTAAGAAGGTGTGCTCAGACTATAGTCTACTCATTGTTTTCTGTTCAGTTTCTTTCTTTTTTTTTTTTTTTTTTGGTTTTTGGGTCACACCCGGTAGTGCTCAGGGGTTACTCCTGGCTCCCTACTCAGAAATCGCTCCTGGCAGGCACGTGGGACCACATGGGGCACCAAGATTCGAACCGATGACCTTTTTGCATGAAAGGCAAATGCGTTACCTCCATGCTATCTCAGTTTCTTTTTTTTTTTTAATTTTTTTGTTTTGTTTTGTATTTTTGGGGGGTCATACCCAGCAGCACTCAGGGGTTACGCTTTACTCGGGGGTTCTGGCTTTACGCTCAGAAATCGCTCCTGGCAGGTTTGGGGGACCATATGGGATGCCGGAATTCAAACCACCATCCTTCTATATGCAAGGCAAACATCTTAACCTCCATGCTATCTCTCTGGCCCCCTGTTCAGTTTCTTACTACCTGGAGTGAAGGGGGGCTTTGGACTCCTCAGTTAAAATAACTGTTGTTAAGACCTGCCTGCCTCAGTTGTTTGTTGTTGTTATTGTTGTTGTTGTTCTTCTTCTTCCTCTTCTCTTCCTCTTCTTCCTCCTCCACTTTCTCCTCCTCCTTCTCCTCTTCCTCCTCCTCCTCTTCTATCTCCTCCTCCTCCTTTTATTTATTTTTTCTTTTTTGGTTTTTAGGCCACACCTAGTGATGCTCAGGGTTTACTTCTGGCTATGCTCAGAAATCGCCCCTGGCTTGGGGGGCCATATAGGACACTGGGGGAGTCGAACTGCAGTCCATCCTAGGTCAACCACATGTAAGACAAATGCCCTATGATGCGTCACTGCTCTGGCCCCGGAATAGGTGGTTTTTTGAGGGAGCTAAAACCAAGCTTAATAACCATTCTGAAAAAATGGTTGCAGGAGTTCAGTTGTCTTATGAACTTTCTCAGACCCCCATAAGCAGTCGACTTTACTCTGCTGTTTTGGAGCTGATCAGAGAGAATTACATTGTGTGTTTGGGGAAAGGTTGATGCTTGCAGAATTTAAGGGCAGTTTTTTTTTTTAATACATACTTATTTAAGCACAATGGTTGCAACTATGTTTATAATAGAGTTTCAGTTATAAAAAGTACTCTCTTCACCAGTGCAATCTTCCTGCCACCATTTCCCCCCACTTCCATCCTCTATGTGTGTGTAGAGGTGTTCATAACGAGAGATTCCATTTCCCTGCTCAAAGAAATTGTGAGGTGGAGAGATAGGATAGGGCCCTCAAATTTTAGGTAGCATGTAGCTCTTGGTGCTACGCTGATGAGGAAGAGAAAAAAAAAAAAACAAGCATGAGAACTCAAAAGTAGGGATGCATTTCACAGTCTAGGTTAAGCCAAAATGCTTCAGAAAGTTCTTGATTCATCATCTTATTTGCCACTGTATTATATTTGCAATGATCCTACATATATCACTGAGAAAAAGGTGTTACGGCCATTTTGTTCTGCAATTCCTACTGGATTCTATTTTACAATGAAGTAAAGAAAGCACATAATTTTCATCCTGAGTCACTGCAAATAAAGTCCATTTTGTCCTCAGAGTTAACAGTTTTCTAATAAGCCTTCTACATTCATGGTTTCCTCTTTCAGTTTGATTTAAAAAGTATTGTCAGCTCTCAGGTATTTCACAATTTCTCCTTCTCCTCAAAGCTGTGGGGTTGAGACATGCCTGTTTATGTTGGTACATGTGCAGTTTTGTCTGGGTTACCAGTCAAAACATAGGAGACTCACCTTTGAAGAAGAGTCACCACTTGATGATTGCTGTATGACAGGCTTTCCTAAGTCTCCTAGACTGGCTGAACCTTCTTTGACTGTCATTGTGAATATGATGTGGTTTTCCCAGTTTACAATCTGAGTATTTATTTGACTTTCCTTTTCCATTTAGGAAATTCACAACTACTTCCTCTCTCTTCACTCTGATATCCTCAGTTTTATGTGCTGCATCAAAACATTTTTTTGTTTTTGGGTCTCACCCGGCGGTGCTGAGGGGTTACTCCTGACTCTGCACTCAGAAATCGTTCCAGGCAGACTCAGGGGACCATATAGGATGTCAGGATTCGAACCAGGGTCCATCCTGTGTTGGCCATGTCCAAGGCAAATACCTTACCGCTGCGTTATTGCTCCGGCCCTGCTGCATCCAAGTCTTGACCTTTTTAATAGTTCATGGCACTAAATTACTTCTGTTTCATTATAATGTAAAGGGACAAATTGGTAGGCAATGCTTTAGAGGCAGTTTAATTGCTTTCTCCATATAGCACTTGCTAATTAGGTAAATGCAAAGTATGTAACACATGGATATGGGACATAGGAAAGAAAATTTAAACATTGTTGCCTCTGTACCTTTTCACTTAGGTGGAACACTTTCCTTGTATTCTAGTTAGAATAAATTTTGGTTAACTCTTACAGGGTTTAGAACAAAGCATGGATTGAGCATGCTGGTTGTCTAGAGGAAAGAGGATTCATGAACTTGGTTATAGAGGAGTGACTATGCATGTTCATAGTGCTTTTTAATATTTTACTCATCTTCACCTTTTTCTCCACTATTACGGAATGCCTCATGCTGGTTGTCTAGAGGAAAGATGATTCATGAACTTGGTTATAGAGGAGTGAAACTATGCATTTTCATAGTGCTTTTTTAATTTTTATTTTTTTATTTTTATTTTATTATTATTATTATTATTTTTTGGTTTTTGGGCCACACCCAGTGACGTTCAGGGGATACTCCTGGCTATGCACTCAGAAGTTGCTCCTGGCAGGCACAGGGGACCATACGGGAACCGGGGGATCGAACCGTAGTCCGTCCTAGGCAAGGCAGCAGGCACCTTACCTCCTGCGCCACCTCCCGGCTCCCTTCATAGTGCTTTTTAATATTTTACTCATCTTCACCTTTTTCTCCACTATTACGGAATGCCTCATTCTGTGATTGAACTGAAGGGTTAGGAGTGTTTGATGATTCCATGTTCCACAACTATTCTAGTTGACTCTACTCCTTCTTCTTTTTTTCTTCCTAGTAATCTGCAATGCAGTTGCTCATTTGTGAGATGGAGTATATATCATCTATTAGGAAAAAGGAAATAGTTTAGCCGTTTTTGTCTTAATAAACTAGTTTGCCTCTTTTCAAACGCAATCAAAATGTTCTTTTTTTGTGCTTTTGAATTTAATTTCTTTGGGTGATTTTACAGTCATATGTGAATCCCCAAATTCTCCTATTCTGTGGTCTTTCCTACATTCGCTGAATTTACAGTTAAGATCTCTCATTTGTGCCTCACATTTCTGCTTAATGATGTTTTACCTAGGGGGACTGGGCTCGTTAGAAAGTCTTACGTTCTTTGACATATGCCAAATAGAAAATTTCTTAAATGATATTATTAACATTAAGAACACATAGGAAGGGCAGGAGTGATAGCATAGCGGTAGGATGTTTGTCTTGCAAACTACTGACCCAGGACCAAAGATAATTCGAATCCCGGCATACCTTATGGTCCCCCGAGTGCCCGCCAGGAGCGATTTCTGAGCAGAGGGCCAGCAGTAATCCCTGAGTGCTGCCAGGTGAGGCCCAAAAATCAAAAAAAAAAATAAAAAAGAAAGGAAAGAAAGAAAGAAAAAGAAAGGAAGGAAGGAAGGAAGGGAGGAAGGAAGGAAGAAAGAAAGAAAAGAAAAGAAAAGAATACATAGAGATGTTGAGATATCCTTTGGTATTGGGGACAGGGAATCAGGAATGCTGGCTGCATTTTATATCAGATCACAATAATCATCTTATGCCATATACTTGTCTGCTCTCCCCATTCCCTCCACAAAAAACAATACGTATGAATAAAATAGCTGTTCAACTGGACTTAAGTCTCCAACCCTAACTAATAATGACAAAACCATCAGTTTTTTGAGTTGAACCACAGGGACCATGGAGAGCAGCAGACTGAAGAGTTCTGATTTATGAAGAACTTTTCTCTTCCTCATCCCTACCCTCAAATTCCAGAGCTGTATCATTATTCATTTTACATTAGTCTAGTGGAAAAGACTAGCGATGGAAAGGACAGGAGTAAGCCTGCTGTCAACTTCTTCATTTTTACTGCCTATGATCTGTTAAAAGAGAGCAGATTCCATCATGATTCTTATGTCAAAGATCGCTAGAACTGTGAGAGTTTTGGCCTTTAGTAGTGAAAGGGATAGAAGACAACTATAATCTGTACCAGCAAGTGCTTTGGACCTTTCCTTAGGAAGGAGTGAACAAGATAGAAAGACTTGTGGAACTGCTTTTACTCCTAGAAGCTTTAGACTTACCCTGACTGTAAATTATTGCTCTACTTTCTCCATCTTGAAATTTTGAAGAAGCTTTAAATAAAACATTACACTTCAGACATAAGCCTATTTGATGTGCCATTCTTTCCTGTGCACTACTGTATATTAGAAATACAACCAAATGTGTTTGCCTTTCATGCAAAAGGTCATCGGTTCGAATCCCGGTGCCCCATATGGTCCCCCGTGTCTGCCAGGAGCAATTTCTGAGCATGGAGCCAGGAGTAACCCCTGAGTGCTGCTGGGTGTGACCCAAAAAAACAAAGAAAAACAAAAACAAACAATCAAAAAAAAAGAAATACAACCAAATGGATATTCACCAGAATTCCCTCATTTGACTTATTTAGAATCAAACTGTGAAGTCAGTAGAGTGTCCATGGGACTCTCCTAGATGGTTTCTTTCATCAGGATGAACTATTCCGCTTTGCATTTTGTACTTTTATTTGCTTAAGAGCTGAGTAATTGCCTCATAAAACAGCATGATAGTACTATTAACACTGAATTATAAGACCTGTTATTATAGAATGTGCTTCCATAGTTGGGACAAGACATCTTGTTTGGTGCTTAAAATAATTAGTTCCTCCAAGTGGGGTTATAATAAATAGTGTAAAGTTTTACCAATTTAGAATAAAGCATTTATAGTCTCTTGGGTGGTTTTTATGCATCATTTGATACTTGTGGAGAAGGCATTTCTTTTGGATGAGATTGGAGCTGAGGGAATATTTTAATATTCAGAAAAGATACATTTAAAGATGAGGAGTAATAGTTGATTTCTCACAACTCTATTCATTAAAGAATTTGACTCCTATTTCACCTGATTTAGAGATTGAGTATTATAGAATCATTTGACCAGATATCCCTGAATTTGACATTTGGCAGACCTTGTTATGAATGAAGGAAAATTTCACTGTGAACTACATGTGGGAGTTTATTTTAGAGAGAACTTAAAATCATGTGTTTATACTTTGTTTATGCTGTTAAACTTCTTGCTCCATAAATTTTAGGCATAAGTGAAAGCTATGCAAATACTTCTTAAAGGACAAGTTATAATTCAAAATAGGAGTATACTGTTATTTTCCTGTTCTTATATTGAAAAGCTAGATGTCTTGGCAGCCATTATGGAATGAGTGTGAGCTTTGTGTTGTTGTGAATACTTGTTTTAAAGTTATTTATTCTGGGGCCAGAGCGGTGGCACACACAGTAAGGCATCTGCCTTGCATGCACTAGCCTAGGACAGACCGAGGTTCGATCTCCTAGAGTCCCATATGGTCTCCCAAGCCAGGAGCAATTTCTGAGCGCCTAGCCAGGAGTAACCCCTCAGCGTCAGTCACCAGGTGTGGCTCAACAAAACAGCTCAACAAAACAAAACGAAACAAAACAAAAAAGTTACTTATTCTGTGGAAACAATAGTATCTGTTTTTCTTCTATACAAAGTGCTAGAGATAATGCTTGAGATAGGGACATTTCAAAATGTGAATGACTGATAAAGATGCAAATATTTAACAGGTACAACACAATATAGGGGAATGATGGGAGTGATGGGAGAGAATTAGAACATGATTCATTACCACACTGATGGCAAAGTCAGAAAGGGCAATTACAGTTTAGGCAGTTAGCTATTATTGACTTGCTTGGATTAACTGATTTTGAAGTGTTTTGATCCTCATTAATGAGAAATACTGGTTTTATAGATCATTCTCTTTGGCTTTCCTGATTTCCTTGGACATAATGATACCACACAGCTTTCCTTTTTATGCTTGTATTATA
>PVKC010034774.1:0-13647 GCA_004027635.1 Crocidura indochinensis
AGGTGTCTAATATTGTGATGCAATAACATTAAAACAAATTGGGTCCAGGAAAACAACTAGAACTTTCTCTGAAAGATGTTTGTTTTACTTAAAGTTATAAAAGGCTCTAGTTAATGTTAACAACAACAATCCAGGAGATCAAAGACTATTAGGAAAGACAGTATCCATGGTTGATGTTTAAAACTACAGGCAAAACACTAAGAATACTTGAAAGTTTTGAAGCAAGACTTCCCAAGTCTAAGATAAAAGATTGCAAATGTTGAGCTGTTACATCATTTCTTCTCATACTGAGGCTCCTGCTATATGAGGTAAAAGGTCAATTTCTTTATGTCCACAACTAATAGTATTTTCAAGAATATTGTTAGTAAGGTGAGGAAATAAGGTGACTTTTACCTGCAATATAAAAGTCACCTGTGGATTTCTTCTCTAAGACTATAGTGGAAATCATGGTTATCTATTACAATCACAAACTCTGGTAGAACAAAGCCTTCGATGAAGTAGCCCCAGTTAACAAGAGAGGTGTCAAAAAAATCACTCTAGAACAGAAAAAAACATTCACTCAGTTTTCTTTTTCCTGGATTGTTGCAGCGCCCCCAGAGGGCAGTATCATCCACTTTGCAAAACTGCCCTAGACTCTAGACTCGCATCTGGTTTTCAAGTGCTGAGTTATCTCTACTGCCTCCAGACTACAAGCTTGAGAGAGAATTACTAGGTGTCAGACTAACACATTCCTTTTGTGCAAAGAACGAATGTGCCTTTCACCATTCAGAGTACAGCTGCCTACACACTACTGGTGATGATGTGAATAGCTAAAAGCTAGTTGGAATAGTAAAAAGAAAAACAGAGGAATGCAGAGCCTGAAGAACAAAATCAGAAGGCAAAGCCAGAAACTTATACTCCCCTCATCTCCTTTTTTACCCAGTTCTGACATCAAATTGCCCAAGTTTTTTAATAAATAAAAAATAAAATAATGGTAGTTGAAGAGTTTCAAAATCAGTCCTGTACTAGTAATTGTTTATATGTACCCCTCTTTGAAATCAGACTAATAAACTTCCTTTCATCTCTTTTAGATGTCTTCAGTTAACATACCATTCTCATGATACTCCCACCAATATAGGCAAACAAGTATGTACTTATTGTAATATATGTAGTTCATTTAGTTACTGTAATATATTTTTCCAAAGTACTATCTTTCTATATCATAGACCTAGCAACTGATATGTCTCCTGACACTTCTGAAATTAAAGCAATATTATTTATCACCATTTTCTTCACTTTTAATGGGAACCACAGAACAAAACCAAGGCCTACCATCTCCAGATTACTAATTTCTAAGTATTGTACTCCAAACCCATTTCATGAGTTCTGCTTCCAGTAGCATATTCTGGTCATGAAAATGAGGAAAACTGCCTCTCAGTTACACATATCCAGAATGGAAAATAATGTACGAAAGAGAAATGCATGCTATAATGCTCTGCTATCAGTACTACTGTCTATTTTCAGAACTATTATGCCAACGAACCAGTAAACAAGTGCTAATACTGCAAGCAGAGGAACTTACAGGGAGAACTCAATGTCATTAGCCAGATTGAGCAAATCAGGAGATCGGAGAGCAACTGTGTCAGCTCCTGGAAGCTTGTCTGTGGCTGCCACTGGTGTGAAATGGAGCTGCTTGAAAACCAGCTGAGCTGTGACATGAACATTGTATATCCCTATACAATGAGTATCTCCCTATACAATGAGCCTAGTGAGACAGAGAGGTTCAATAACTGAGTGTTGGGCTCTAGTCATGTCCCTTGACTGATAAAAGCTGTACTGAAAGGCATGTGCTACGGGGGCTGCTGGGTAGTTTGCAGTCTGGCATTAGCTGAGTTTGCTGAATACCACAGTGAGTGAGTCCTCCAGGCACCAAAGCCTCCCTTACCCTACCATCTCCTTTTCTTTTCTATCCCACCAACTCCCCTCTGGCTGTCTGTTTAGTGTCACTCAGTTGGGATGGATCCTGTTAAAGATCTGACGCTTAGTGAGGACTTGGGAGGTGTCTGGAACGCCTGCCTCTAATCATAAACACCACAGCTGGCAATGATGTGGTTGAAAAAAAAAATCACCTTGATCCAGTACACATTCTCTTTGATGTCTCTGCAGCTAGTTCACTGCCCAGAGAAAAAGGTAGCTTTTTTTAAAGTTGAAAAAAAAATCAAGCTTGACATTCTCAAATCATAACCATATGACTTTTAGTTCTATGCTTTAAAATTTTTTACAAGAGTGTGTGTATACACATATACATGTGCACACATATATATCATCACATTTTGTTCTAAGAACTTAGAGAAGAAGCATCTGACAATGATAACATGAAACAGGTTTGGAAGATAATGGCAGTTTGAAAGGAAAACACTTCCAAAAGGGAAAAAAATGTCAGACTGCCACTACCAAATAAGGAAGAAGCCTTCTGCCAAAGATTGCAAACTGTAGTGACCTTAAGTCAGAGACTGTATCTGAGTCAAGGGAAAATGAAAACTTTTCAAAGACAACACTACTTGTGCAGTGCCACTGTTTGTTGTTAAGTGCCTTGTGCCCTCTTGCCTTTGGGGTGGCCTGGTAAACACACAGCCTTACAGTGCTTGCAGCCTCAGGCAACAGGGTTCTAATGAATATTCAGCAACATTAATGTGTTGTGTGTGTGTGTGTGTGTGTGTGTTTCTAAACCTACCAAGACAGAGCCAGTATGGCAAGTGTCCTTGTGATGTTGTGCCAGCTATCTGTGTTGGTGAGATGCGTTAGCATGTTAAATACTTAGATGCCTCAATGATTGTGGGGAACTTAAAAATAATCTAAGCATACTAACCCTGGCCTCTCCAGGGATATATTTAGAATAAATGATAATCTAAAGATCTCAACATAAACTGAGAATTTCTTTTATAAACAGATAAACATTACTAAATTGTCATCAGCATTTTCTAGACCAAATAGTAGATACCCCAATATCAGAGGAGATTAGGTGGAGTAAAAGATTTATTTTTAGTATTATGGAACAACCAGTTCTCTTTATAGCCTTTATATATACAGAATCATACAATATGCATGGTCATTAGTGTGCTTCTGCTTTTCTTAAAAAAAACAAACCTGTAATCCATAGTAATTTAAACGGCTTACATTGTCATTATGTCTTAAAAGGGGGGAAAAACAAAAAATACATTTATCATGGTACTCCCTACTCTATAGTGCTCTGGTCTTCAATTTATGCATTTTCACCCATGGCACCCTTGGAATAAATATGCAAACTGGTTCCCCAGTTGAGAAATAGTGATGTAAATACCTGATCACTTGGACTTTTGAGGGGAAAGCTTCTTGTATGCTTAATCCACATGGAGTATAATTATAAGGTATCTCTAATTCTTAATAATGTAAATGCTAATTAACTGTGCTTAATTTTCTATGTGATCCTGAGGGAAAATAGCTAGAACTGCTTTAAACCGGTCAGTTGTACTATGACACAACCAATGTTTAAAAAAATTCACTCAGGAATGCAGCACAACGCATGCAGTAACAATATCCAGACTGAGCCCAAAAGTTTGGATGCTGCTGTGTTGTTCTAAACTAACTGAGGTTTTGCAGACTAACAACATTCCCCTATAATGATGGTGGTGCCTTTAGATTGAGATAAGATTCTAATTTATTGAGGGTTATTTACTATTTTGTATAAGGAGCTGTTCGTTAAGAAGTGAAGGAACTGGTTGAAGAAGGGCAACTTGGCTGGGATCATAGTTGAGAAATGTCAGGAGCTGACATACCCCTATAAGGTAATTTCCTTCCCTTTTTTTTCTTTTTTAAAACATGGGCAAGGCAATTAATGTTAATTTATCTTATAGAAATGAAAAAGCTGATATACACCGAAACACTGTCATTTATTACAATATTTACCATTTAAATATTAATTATAGCTCTGCTAGGACTTAATAAAGATTATGTGTTTTATACTGTACTCCCTGCAATCAAGGAAGAAAGAATAGTTGGGGCTATCTACAAAAAAAAAGTCCTGAACAAGGTAATTTTGATGATATATACGTTAAAATAATATTCCACAATACATTTAGTAACTTTACACACTTGAGCTTATATGCTATAATGGAAAGCCCTTTCTTAATTTGTACACAGTTAAAAAGTTTACTGACAAAACTTAGGACTTAAATATTACAGAAATTAATTTTGAAAGAAAGTCAATTTTTATGTTCTCATAAACAAAGTGAAAGGTGGTCATAAAATCCTATATATTTTTACTTCAAAAAAGATTTAGGGCTATGAGAGTACCCGAATTTCCAAAGCAGATTGCTTTTCTGAGGACTAAATAATAATTAACTATACTTAAGAATAAATAGAGATACAAAATGCAATTTGGGACAACGACCTCAGAGCAGGATTTCTACTAACTGCCATAAAAAGCTTCTTGCTTTGGAACAGCTACAAATTCATTAGTCGGACTCACAGATTAGCCACTGGCAGGTACGGGGGGACCATATGGGACACCGGGATTCGAACCAACCACCTTTGGTCCTGGATCGGCTGCTTGCAAGGCAAACGCCGCTGTGCTATGTCACTGGGCCCCTTTAATACTTATTACAATGCATGCTAAAAGAGAGCAGAGTGGTTGAGATGCATGCTAGGCATCCAGTGCAGACATAGGTTCAATTTCCAGCATCACAAGATCTCCAGAGCACCACAGGGTACAGTTGTGGAGGTAGCCTGAATATCCCCTGAACTGTAGATACCAAGTAGCATCATATCTTCTGGCCCTTTTACTAAGAACCAGAGGCCTGAGAATCACAGATAGACTTCCAATTCTACTAAGCTCTTCGGAGGAGCATTCCTCCTCAAAAATACCAGGGAGTCAGAGAACGAGAGAGTGAGTGAGACAGTGTGTGAGCAAGATAGAATGTGTGTATGTATGTGTGTGTTGATGTCATTACTTTATAAATTCAGAGAATAAATGTCTCTATCATATAGTTTCATGAATGAAACAAGAAACAAAAGACAAACATGCTCTAAACATGGCCTTATCCTGAGATGTTTGCAAAAATTACCAGTTAACCTTAAGAAAGAGCCAAAAAGGAAACTTCAGTTTCTTTTAAATTCAGTTGACTCTCCTCTCTTTAAAACCTGGCTTCCTTTAAAACCTCTATTAAATATAATAGTGACTAGACTAGTCCTCTCTCACTGGTGAGAACTTCATTTGCAAAATCAATCCTAGAGATTATATCAGAAGCAAAAGGGAGGGAAGTTTTCAAAGGGTGATTTTGAGACAGAACTTGAATTGAAGAATAAAAGCAAAGGGCTCCAAAGATTTCAATATAAAGATACAACAGACTGGAATTACCTTTTTCCACTGAGTTGGAGATTAAAGCCACACATTCTCTTAGGAGATGTAGCAGCTAATTTCCACTTAGGATATAGGTATTGAAAGAAGAGAACTCTTTGTGGAGAATACACAACTTTATTTCTGAGAAAACTTGTTTGTTTGTTTCTTTTAGACCACATCCAAAGATGCTCAGGGCTTTCTCTTGCTTCTAGAGAGCTCACAAATATCCTCTACAGTGCCAGGATTGAAGACAGATTTGCTGTGTCCAAGGCAAGCAACCTGACCATTGTACTACCTCTCTGGCTCTAAACATTTCTTGTTTGATAGCAGTTAATGAGCTATAACAAAAGTGGCTGAATTCAAAAGACAGTATATTATAGTAAGCCCTGGGATGCTGTGGCCAAAAAAGCATTAAGATGCAGACCAGAAGGTAAGGTAAGGTAACCAGGCTGTTTGCATAGCATTGATGGCAATAATAGCGGCCGCATGTAGAGTTCTTATTAGGTGCTGGACACTCAAAATTCTATTATCTGAAATTTTAGATTTGGATTTCCAAGTTTTAAAACATATTCTAATTCATACAAGGAAAAAGTGAGGCTCCTTTAGATTAGATAATTTGCTCAAATTTATAATCTGTTAAGAATCAGTATTAGACTTTAAAACATAATAACAAATAGACTGTACTAAGTTTTCTTCCAAATACAGCTAAAGGACCTTCCTAGGCCGAAAGTTAGACAGATCTACTTTAAGTTAATTTGCAACATTACTAACTGGAGTCAGTACAAGTCCCTCCCTGGTACAAAAATGACAAGCGACTGGTTCCAAAAAACTAAATCTAATCATCTTTAAACATTCTCCTGGAGAGACTCAGTGAAGGCTCCATAGTAGAGTTCTAGCCTTGCAGGCCTGAAGTTACCAGTTCAATTCACTGCATGTCTCACAGTATTAGTCATTCTATTGGGATCCCTGGGCCACAACCATGTATGTGACCCCTTAGCACTATGTGCAGGTTTGCAAGTCCTGAACCAAATATGTATACTTTCTGGTGATCATAGAAAAATGAAAGGAAAGAAAGCTAAAATAATAAAGTAAAACAAAGGGTCCTAATAAACAAACATAAATAGCTTTTGACTACTATAATGTGACCTCCACAGGATGGCAAATAGCCCTTTGTCCTTCAATTAAACATGTTCATTTTATATATATATATATATATATTTACATATATATATATATATATGATACCAACTTACGAGGAAATATATCTTATGCTTGTTGTTAGGATGTTGGGTTAGTAGTACAATTATACCATACTATTTAAAACCACACCTGATCTACCATCTCTAGAAGTCACATTCTGTGTTTTATGATATAAAACCTATAGGAAAGGAGGAAAAGAGGAAGAAAATCTTGAACGAAGTTCAAGATTTGAAAAGTATAATAATGAATTAAATACAAAACTGAGCAAAAAAAGAGTTGATCTATTTCAACCCCCAAAAGAGAAGCCCATTCCTTTAAAATATGACATGTGGCAATATATAAAGGCATTTTTCACTATCCAAATCTATCTGTTCCTTTGTTTGAACAACCATAATTCAGGTGGCAATAGTTCAGAGCAAAAGCTATGACATTATTTGAACAGCATATAAAAGAATGTAGAGAGAAGACATCTATTCAAACACCCTGATATAATTTATTTGAATTTGTTACATGCCAGACTATAGACAGTTAAAGTTTAACAGTGAAAATAATTATACTTTGTGAGTTTAGGTCCTGCTGTCCTAGCATATACTTAGAAGCCTGGTCTACGTGAAGCTAATCATCCTTATACCAGGCTACTTAAACAAAATACATCATAGCCAAGAATAAGGTATTTAAGCAGCCTGGTTTAAGAATGTAAATGTCTATGCTTTCTATGACATGAGCACAGGTAAGAGATTACCAAATAACAACAATTTTGAGGAATTTTCCCTAAGCAAGATTCAGTACTCTCTGCAGATATGTTAACAATAGCATTTTGTCCTAACCCTTACCCAATTTATTAGTGAAGTTTCTATTTAACTTGACTTCACTTCTAAATAGCTATTAGGCTTATAACTGCACCTTAGAATGAGGAACTCTCCTGGCAGAATAGTTAAAAAATAAAGTGATAAAGATACAATTAAGGTTTATGTTTCCTGCAGAAAGGGAAATCATTACACTTTCCTAGAGTTTTCTAGATGATCCTGTGCGTGCGTGCCTATGCATTGTGTGTGTACCAATGCACTGTGGTTCTTTTGTTGTCTCTCTCCCTCCTCATAATACCCGAAGTATTTGAAAGAGATTTGCCAGAAGTTGCTCTTTGAGAAAAAAAAAAGGTTAAAAGTGGCAAAGGCTATATTATATCTCTCTCCTATTTTAATTTTCTCTGCTATGTTTCTTTAAATCACTGGGCAATAACGTAATCAAAACCTCAAGTTCAATTTCCACCAAGAAATAAGGCATTTGACTAACTAGGAATGGGAAACTATGGTTTTGTAGGTAGCAATAGCAATTTCATAACCACGTCTATACTTCCTAAAATAATGCACTAATATGACATGCTTTTATTTACTTGCCATAAAGAGATAATGTAAATAATTAAACTTATATTGAAAATGTCATCATTTGTGCATACATTTGTTACAAATAAAAAGAATAACAGAGTTAACTGGAGAAGAAGTAAAATTAGAACCTTATTCATTTATTATTTTATATGCCCCTTTATTTTTATAAATATGTATTTTAAGTTTTATTACTATATATTCTTTGTAAAACAAGATTCTTTTAAAAACTGCTACTTCTTTTTTTTAATATTTTATTTTAACACCTCGATTACATACATAATTGTGTTTGAGTTTCAGTCATATAAAGAGCACCACCCATCACCAGTGCAACGTTCCTATCACCATTGTCCCAAATCTCCCTCCTCCCACCGACCCAAAACTGCTACTTCTTACCAACATTGAATACCATGTAAAACTTTGTATCATGTTTTACTTTGCTTCTGGTTTCTGATCTTACCTGAAAGGGGAGCCAGGTGGGGACAAGTAAACATTTTGTAAACCAAAGGAAGAAAATCCATGTAATGACTGCAATTATTTTTTAAATACTAATATTTTAGGCTTGCCTGTGACTGTATTTCTTGGGGAAAATATTAAAAGTTCCTTCCCTCTAATAACATGCTGAAATCCTCTTTTGCCAGAAGCATTCTTTCATTATAAAAATCAGACAAGCACACGACACAAGACAAAAAGTGACTAGTAAAGCCTAGTACATTCCTCTGCTTGGGCTAAGAAGATTTCAGTGCATTGCATGCAGATGTCAGGTATTTCAATAAAGAGCTCCATTGTGCAGGCCCCACTACTCTTCCATAGCTCCCAGCACTTTTTTGAAAAGGGCGGTAGGAGGAGAGGGGAAGAGCAACAGCTATTCCAGCTGGAGCTGGAACCTTGTCTGAGTCAGGAAAACCACAGCTCATAAGCAAAGAGGAAGCATAATGTTCTACAAGGACAAAACATTAGCAGAAATGTCACTCAGCCCCAGTTCCACATGTTGGCTGCCACGGCCTCTTCCTCCTAGCATGCCCGATTGATATAAATTCCATCTGCTCAGCAGCCAAGTGACAGAGAAGAAATACCGGCATCTGGTCTCCATTGCTGTCGGGTTTTTGTTCCATGTTAGACCTTAGCTAGAAACATATGAAGAGATGAAGGTGCTGGCAAATGACTAAAAGGCTGAACTGGCATAAAGGAGATTTTCTGATGCTTTTCACACTTCCCTCTGGAGTTTTTACATGGAGGGGGAAGGGTGTGACAGAGACTTGATAAACCAAAAGTGGAAGCCAATAGGCCTGAAGGTCATTTCAAGTTTTTCAGGCTTTGGATTTTCTTTTTAACAGTTTTAATGCGAAGAAGTATAAAGCACAACACTTACTCCTCTTCCTAGTCATTTAATACCACAGAAGGCAACTAAGTCACGTTATAATGGTCTTCAGCTAATATTTTTTCCCTTTCTCTTAAAAATTCACTGGTTTGGACTTTCTCCACAGACACTTTATATTCTCCTGAGGAGCAGATGAAAAATGCCAACAAATGGAAACCACCAACTCTTTTAACCCTAAATAGCCCAAAAATGATACGTCAACCTATTAAGTTAAATCCGTAAGTGTAAATAAAAATGGATTTGTACCTCATTAAAAAAAAAACCTAGGGGCCCGGGAGATAGCATGGAGGTAAGGCATTTGCCTTTCATGCAAAAGGTCATCGGTTCGAATCCCGGTGCCCCACATGGTCCCCCGTGCCTGCCAGGAGCAATTTCTGAGCATGGAGCCAGGAGTAACCCCTGAGCACTGCCGGGTGTGACCCAAAAACCAAAAAAAAAAAAAAAAAAAAAAACCTAGAAGTCACTGCTTGCTACCTACTCTTGGGTCACATTTTAATTATTCACTTGAAAAAACAGAAAAAACAGAATTTTAAAGAGTAAACACACAAATGCAAGTAAAAAGGAAAGAAAGTAGGTATTAGCTTTTCTTCTTTCAAGAGTCTAATTTGCATTTTTGTAAAGCTATAATAATGAGAACAGTTTTAATCACATATATAATATGGAAAGGTTTTCCTTTCCTTTAAAAAAAAAACAACAACAAACAAACCAGGTCAGGTGCTAAAAAGTCTCTCTGGAAAACAACTGAGGATGAATCATTAACTTTATCTCCAAATTTGACAAAAGGTATAAAGCAAAAGAATAGACATGATGAAAAAGCACTCTTAACAACTGTACTATTTTAAAATTCTGACCTTTGATTCATTTTTAAAAAAGTAAAGCAAATACAAAAATATCAGTGTATGAGATTGTGCTGTCAATAAGATCCCTCTACATTCTCCTCTTTTACTCTTTATCACTTGATGAGCGTCAAAGAGGGGAATAGCATGTATGTCTGGGAAGAGAAGTGAATCCTGATAAAGACAATAACATTGCATAAAATGACAAGGAAGTCAGGAGGAACAGAGTAATGATGACCCCCCTTCAGGGCTGTCAATCCCAAATGTTAATGACTTAGAAAATTGTAATGAAGTACAGAGCATGATCTACTATAGATATGCAGGAGATTTACTTAGGGAGCAGAACCCTCATCTACTCAAGCCTTTTATAACATCAGGGTTAGAGAATATTGTAGGTGGAGAATGGGAAGCCAGGTCCTAAGATATCTATGTTAGCATTTCTAGGAATTTCCCCTAAGAGATTTCAAAGGAAAGGACCTGAAAATCTAAAAATTAGTAACTTCCAAGTTTTAGTTAGATGTTTTGGTTTCTGTTTTTATTTGATTACATTCTCATCCTAAAAACACAATTAGTATTATGCTAAAAATTATTAAAGTTTAAATTAAGGAGCTACTGAATAGAACCTTGTTTGTAATAATTCTTTGAAGGTACTTTACATACTTGAAAAACTCTAAATCATTAATGTAAGTCCTCACTAGATGAAAAAAGATAACCTCGTACAATCTTTACTACTTCAAAAAAAGATAAAATACCTGGCTTAAAACTGCATTTAGTTAAGACTAAAATTCATTGTAAATGCAGCACAGAACTAGTAGTAGATTCATAAACCATCTTTTTTTTTAAATATGTGTATGGGTTTTGGGCAACAATCAGCAGTGTGGGGGGATCAATCCTGGCAGGCTAAGGAGACCATATATGGTGCTGGGTATTGAAGTGAAGTTGGCAGTATACAAAGCAAGTACCCTACACAGAAGTGTCTTTCTCACCCTACAGACCATTTTATCCTAAAGATTCAAAGATCTCTTTAAATAAATTCAAGTAATAGAAGGCAATCAACGATTAATAAAATTACAACTTGAAGGGACTGGAGCGGTGGTGCAACTGGAAGGGCGGTTGCCTTGCATGCGGTTAACCTAGGACGAGTCGAGGTTCAATCCCCCAGCGTCCCATATGGTCTCCAAAGCCAGGAGTGATTTCTGAGAGCATAGTCAGGAGTAACCCCTGAGCGTCACCAGGTGTGGCCCCAAAACAAAAACAAACAAAAAACAAAACTAAAAAAACTTAGAAGCCCCCAAAATGAAAGAGCTAAAAGACCAACTAATATAAAATATTTATAATTAATTTATATTTATATAATTAATATATTATATAATAGATAATAAATTATATAATATGCAGTATAAATTAATTATAATTTATATTTATGATTAAAGCATGAGAATTTATAATGGGTATAAATACATAAAATATTTGAAAGGATACATTGGAAAAATGAAAACAAGTAAGAAATAAAGTTAGTGAACTTTCTTTGTCATGAGAAAGGCAAATTAACCATTTATCCCTCTATGACTTACTAGAACACCAAAGATCAAAATCTTTTTGTTTCAACACTTCTTCTGTTAGTGTGTGGGGGAACGGACACATAAATTATGATGTACTCATACAATGCAGCTGTTAAAAGAGTGAGGTAGCTGTTTATGTGCAGCATTGCATTTTACACAAGATATATTTTGAGCACAAAAATGAAAGTCCAAGATAATGTGCTTATTGCATCATCCTTCAACATTTTTATTAAACAACTAGAAGGATATGTGCACTTTATATGTACAGACGGTTTTCACTATTGTACCCCAGTAGCAAAGAAATCTTTTGAACTATTTATTCCTAAAGACATTTACTATTAACCCTTACCTCCGTTTTTAAGTTGCCTGAAATTGTGTCAAGGGCTTTCTTCACAAGCAAAGTATATGCTACCGCCTTACCAATTTCTCTTAAAATGTTATTCTTTTAAAATTATATTCAACAAAACAGAAAAAAGAGCTTCTCCCTCAAACTTAAAATACATTTTTGGACTTTTTACAACAAAATACATTTTAAAGATTATGCTATTACTTTCATATCACCCTATTAATGTAGGTGAATTAGCTATGTTCTTATATCTGTTTTATCCTTATAAATTAAAAAGTGTCTAGAGAGATAATACAGGAGTTAAGGTCCTCACTTTGCACTCAATCCAACTACTGACCTGAGCACACCAGAGTGTGGCCCAAAAAACAAAAATAAAAAGGATTAAGTTGAAAGGCTTTATCTGATTTATTGTTTTTGAGTCTCGCTAAAATTTTTCTAATGTGAAACACTTAATATACACAATAAATTTAAATGGCATGCATGTATACTTTTCTATATGCATATATATATACAGGTAATGTGTAGGAATTAAATTTTTCTGGGTATTATAACTTGAATATGTTCTATTTCATGACATCAGAAAGACAAAAATAACAAACATCAGTTGGAGAGCAATATCTATTTTTATATGGAAACCTAACCAATATAATACCTAGTAAATTATCCCCTTGGAAAGTTTATTTCAAAATAATTTATCTAGGTGATAGATAATACAGAAGTCAGGGTGCCTGCCTTGCTTACATCAGGTCCTTTGGCATCACCTGATCCTTGGAGTACCATTAGAAGTGACTTAGAAATACAGAGTTAATATTAGGTCCAGAACACTAAGGTAACAACCAGAGAGCACAAAGTTGTGTTCACACCCGGCACTCCAGATAAGAGTTTTCATGGATAAATACTGGTTTGTTTCCCACAGTGTGTTTAATGTTCTTTGTGGGGACAAGAGAGGAGAGGCAACTCTGTCATTTCTTAAGTATGAAGCAATCCTCTGCTAGCATGACATTTTCCTAGATAAAGACATACTTTATCAATTGCCAAGAGGGCAATAAACAATTAAAATAGTTTTCTTTTTCATTCATGGTACTAAAACAGCATATGATAGAGAGTATATACCCATAATTTATTGCTGGAAATATCTCTTGATATGACCATAATGTCAACAGAAACTGAATACATGTACAGCTCCTAAATTTATTGATATTGATCTACTCAGAAAATGGTGCTCAGAAACAACAGTAAGAACAAATTTTAGCAACTATCAAAGAATTTGCAATCTAGATGAAGAAACAGGTAACAAGGCCCGGAGAGATAGCACAGCGGTGTTTGCCTTGCAAGCAGCCGATCCAGGACCAAAGGCGGTTGGATCGAATCCCGGTGTCCCATATGGTCCCCCGTGCCTGCCAGGAGCTATTTCTGAGCAGACAGCCAGGAGTAACCCCTGAGCACTGCCGGGTATGGCGAAGGAAGGAAGGAAGGAAGGAAGGAAGGAAGGAAGGAAGGAAGGAAGGAAGGAAGGAAGGAAGGAAGGAAGGAAGGAAGGAAGGAAGGAAGGACGGAAGGAAGGAAGGAAGGAAGGACGGAAGG